>CAIGRT010189673.1:924-35080 GCA_903798405.1 Fraxinus platypoda | reverse complement strand
TCTAATTGTTGGGAAGAAGGAGACGGCGGTGGTCTAATTGTCTCGAGCACCGTACCGGTGACGGGGAGAGGGGAGATGAGGCGGGGGAGAGAGAAGGGGAGAGGTGAGGGAGTTGGAATGAAAAATTAGGGTTAGATTTTTAATTTATTACCTGATTTTCGAATAAATAACTTTTGGACCTGATTTTTAAAAAGTTATTTTTAAGTACTTGGATTTATGTAATTTTCCCTTGTGTTTGTTAAAGCCCAAGAAAATTTGTGATAAACCGAGTCACAATAATAAGAACCCTTTTTATTGATGTGTACAATGCAAAAAAGAGTTTTTGTTAGTGTTATGCTTCATTTGGGATTGATTTTAGAATTTTAACTTTTGATTGTCAAACAATAGAAATTTATTTTAGACGTTTGATAAGTTTTAAAATTGTGATTATAGAAGAATACGTACCACCTGAGAGTAAATTTTCAGAATTGCAACATAGTAAAATTTTAAATTCTACTTTTAGCTCCAATTATCTAATTAAATTAATTCTTTTTTTACCATATGAAATATGCTTTTATTTTGTAATTATATAAATTTCGATATTCTTGTAGATGTTGATTTTTGAATTTAAAATAATTACAGTAAAATACATTGTCTTGCAAAATATTTGATAATATTATTTATTATTACAAAAGTATATATTATAATACTACTAGGAGTGTCAACGAGCCGAGCCGAGAAGCTCGGACTCGACTCGAGTAAAAATTGTTCGAATTTTTTTGGTACTCGGCAAAAAAATTTAAGCTCGATTCGAGCTTGAGCCTTAGCCAGTCGAGCCGGCTCGATTTTTTTTTTTTTAAATTCGTTATAAATCTAAATTTTTTTATTAATGAATACGTATTATAAATAATAACATATAAAAAAATAAAGCTAAAATTTAAAAAATAAAAACAACAGCGCATGCAGTTGTGACTGATGACAGGTAGGCAACTTTAATTTTAGCTACCTGCAAACGTAGGCGACTGTATTTTTTTAAAAAAAAATTATAAGACTCGAGCCACAGGCTAGTTTGGGCTCAAGTCGACACCCCAAAATGGGGCTAGGCCCCACAGAACCACGAGTCGGTCCGACTCGAACTTTTCCTGGGCCGAGCCACGAGCCGCTTGAGCCAGCGAGCCATATGACATCCCTAAATACTAGGGTTAATTGCCCCATTGGTCACTGAACTTTACCTAAAGTTTCTACAAGGTCACTGAACTTTTGAAACTGCAACCCCATCAATCACCGAACTAACTTCCGTTAAAAACTTGACGGAATTGATGATGTGGCTAACGGAATATCTTGCGTGACACGTTTGTGAGTGATGTGGAACTTTTGGTGATGGATGGAATTGTAATTTCGAAAGTTCAATGACTAACCGCATAAGATGTATAAAGTTCAGCGTTCTGGTAGAAACCGTAGGTAAAGTTCAGTGACCTGATGGAAACCGTAGGTAAAGTTCAGCGACGGTTAGGGTAATTTACCTAAGTTTGACGCTAAGTTGCTCCAGACATTTATTGGGAATCTCTTTATCTTAATACATCAAAATAATCTGACTAGTAAGTCTGTTTATTGTTCCAGAGGCATCGCAATGTCAACGTTGTTTTGGCATCTCCTGTTCACATGCTTTGTGGTGTCAGACTAGTAAGTCTGCTTGCATCATAATTCTTTTGTCCAAATTTTAATAACATGGAGATCTAATTGACATTTCTTTTTCAGAAACCCTTCGTTGATAGTGCTGAGCATCTTACAGATGATGTTGTGTATGTGATTCTGGCTGGTGATAGTCTTGAGCAATATATTTTAACAATCATCACATCTACTTGTGAAGATGGAGCTGCACTCTTACTACAAAAAACTAACTTTGTACAAGGTGAGGAATTTTATTTAAAAAATTCATTTCTTGGTTTACTTCTGAGGATTCTTAAACCGAAGAATGACCAACATATAATGACTAAGTTTCATCTGCACATATATGATTAATTTGCTTGCCTGGTGCCCAAATGTTGAATTCAGTTTAAAGCATAAATGCTTGGGACATGGGGAGTATAAAATATATTGCTAAAATATATTGCTCAAGACTATCATCAACCAGAATCACAGATACAACATCCTTTGTAAGATGCTCAGCACTATAACGAAGGGTTTCTAAAAAAGAAATGTCAATTAGATCTCCATGTTATTCAATTTTGGACAAAATAATTTTGTAGTAAGACTGTAGCTCCATCTTCACAAGTAGATGTGATGATTATTAAAATATATTGCTCAAGACTATCACCAGCTAAAATCACATATACAACATCTTCTGTAAGATGCTCAACACTATCAACGAAGGGTTTCTGAAGAAGAAATGTCAATTAGATCTCCATGTTATTCAATTTTGGACAAAAGAATTATGATGTAAGAACTAGTCTGACACCACAAAGCCCGTGAACAAGAGATGCCAAAACAATGTTTGCATTGCAATGCCTCGGGACAATAAACAGACTTACTAGTCAGGCTATTTTGATGTATTACGATAAAGAGATTCCCAATAAATATCTGGAGCAACTTAGCTTCAAACTTAGGTAAATTACCCTAACCGTCACTGAACTTTACCTACGATTTCCACCGGGTCACTGAACTTTATTCAGTTAGTAGATTAATTACCCTAATCGTCACTGAACTTTACCTACGGTTTCCACCAGGTTACTGAACTTTATACATCTTATGCGGTTAGTCATTGAACTTTCGAAATTACAATCTCATCCATCACCAAAAGTTCCACATCACTCACAAACGTGCCACGTAAGATATTATGTTAGCTACATCATCAATTCTGTAAAGTTTTTTAACAGAAGTTAGTTCGGTGATGGATGGGGCTGCAGTTTCGAAAGTTCAGTGACTAACTGCGTAGTTTTTAAAGTTTAGTGATCTGGTAGAAACTTTAGGTAAAGTTCAGTGACCATTGGGGTAATTAACCATTAAATACTACCAATGATGATTATAATATTTAAAAAATTCATTAAAATCAATTCCCATTTAATAGCCAAGACAACTTAAAGCCCATTTAATATGACTATTGCTTTTGTTTTAGCTTCTTGTAGAAGAGTTTATTGATGAAATTACCTTAATTTTGGTTTGAAAACTAATTTTTAAAAGAGTTTCCTATACCAAAAGTGTTTTTAAAGGAAGTTGCATTAGACCATCTTTCTCTAAAAACTCTTATAACTAAAAGAAACACTTCTATAAAATTAGCCAAACGAGTCCAAAACAAATTTTTGAGTCTCAAAAGTTCCTTTTGATTTTTCCGAAGCCATGTCAAATAGGCCCTTAGGTCTAATGGCACTTCTATGAACTCCCCACGTAAAAGGAGAAGGTTCGATCTCCAACATCCTCCCCCCTCTCATTGTGTAATAAAAGAATATTAATTTATTTACACGCACAGTAATAAATCACTTTTATTTATCAAACACTCAAATGGTAATTTTGAAACCTAATCTCGTATGTATTTTGTTCGTTAGGTAGAACTCGATGATTGAACGTGAAATTGAAATAAATGAACGAAAATCGATGAAAAATGAGAGTTTTCAAAGTTTGAGAACTAAAGTGTAAATATTCAATAGTTGATTCGGAACACATAATGAGGATTGAAAATCCTATGGATTCAACTGGACTAGAATAGAAAACAAAAGAAGTTTAAAAAAATGCATGTGCATGTGCATGTGCAAGAGGCCTTTTTCAGGCACCCGAGGCCGATTTTTGCCATCCTCTCTTAACTGGATATCTCCAAACAACAATTTGCAGGAATTTCCATTGAAACCCTGCTGTCCGAGGCATTTCTCAAGCTTCTTTGGCTTAAACGACACCCAACTCAAGATTTTCAATACATAGAGTAAGAGAATAACTTCACAAAATGCTGAAACCGGGCTATGTAATATCTCTATTTCCACTCTTTTAACTGCTTCCCTTATTGCAATCAAAAATAGCTGTAAAGGGTAAATTAAATAATTGGTGTTTGATTTCAATTTTATGTTTCCTGGTGCCCTGTAAAGGGTACTGAACATGACTATACAACATAATAAACAAAACTTCAGCTTAATTTTCTTCGAACTATTATATCAAATTCTTCCTACCAAATATGCAACTATGGATTTGACATCGAGTATTATAATTTTGAGCTGAACTTGGAAGTAGGAAAGATACATAAACACAATATATAAGATGAAAGAGGATAAGACAGCAAATACACCAGCTCAAAATAAGCTGCAAGTCAAAAAGAAAAATGCCATAATATGCACACTGTATCAAATTCATTTCATAACACAATACAGCTACAGCAGGCTACTAAGGCTTTTTGCTGTAGACGTTCTTGGATGCTCTCCAGCTGCAAAATTATGTCTTCAAATGAAGGTCTACGTTCGGGATTCTTATGCCAGCATTCTCGTAGAAGCCTGCCAAAGGTAACGGCTTTAATCAGGCCATTTTGATTTGTCACATGAAATTTTTGTTAGGGATTAAGCCTTTATCCCAGTTCCAAGAGCAACAAGATGAAAAGGAAAAATTAGAAATGCACGCAAAGAATCACAAGATTTATAGTGGTTTACCCTTAATGCCGCTGCAAATTTTTCACTATATGAAGGAGAATAACAGGGTTTTCCTCACAGCTCGGTGTCTTCTTACATGTATAAAAGACGATCTTCAGATTCTTATTTATAGCATAGAAACTAGGACTACTTAATAAAAACATATAAATACCCACCCCCTATAATAAAAGAATTTATCGTGGTTGAGTAGATCAGTTTCTGATAAGTTCATTCGCTAATAATAACTTTGAAATAGTGATGCAATGATATCATCACAATTATCAAATGAACAGAGACCATATGTATTCTTACAATCCGATTTCAGAAAAGAGTAGCATGTAAGAATTACTGGAATTTTGATGCTTTTACACTATTACAATAACATTGCAAGATGTCATGATCATTGGAAAGAGAAAAATAAAAATAAAAATGGGAAGGTAAGATTTGAGGATTATTCAATTAACTCACAATTTGATCGGTTCGGGATATACATGTGACGATACAGATGGCCGTGAATCTTCATATGCTCGCTTGTCTGCCAGTTTTTCTGGATCTTCTCCCTTATTTGACGGTCCTCCTTGGAACATCTGTAGCATTTTCATTTATGGCAAGACAGCATTCCGAAGATATTAGCAATTATACGTGCTTAAAAAGAACTCTAATGGTATGTTTGGTATCGGACAATGCTAATGAAGAGAAATAAGTTGAAGCCCAATATAATGCACTACCATTTCTGTCTAACACTGCATATCATACATTCCTTAGATGACTATTGTATAAAGATAAGAAATCTATTCACCTCATGGACAATCAAAGCAAAAGAAAAGACATCCACGCTCTTCCCATAAGATTCTCGACGAAAGACTTCTGGAGCCATATAGCGGTCTGATAATCATCGCAAAAGCATTTTATAAGAATATAAGTTAGTCAAGTCAAAAATCACAGAGGTATCAGACTATTCCTACAGGATCCAGTTCCACCAGTCATTTTATAACCCAGAGCATCTTTTTCCTGTGCGATTTTGCTGAGACCGAAATCTGTGACTTTAAGGTGCCCAGCCTCATCTTGCAAAACATTGCTGCAAGAAAAATGAAACTTCTATAATAACTCTCAGATGATCGTACAAGTAGAATTTGGGAAAAAAATGGCACTGGTAAATTTAGCAGATTAATTCATATATATACTTTCCCATATTTATGACTGAAAACAATAGCATAATGCGATTGGAAGGATGCCAATACCTTGGTGTCAAATCTCTGTGGATTATGGCACGAGGTTTATGCTGATGAAGATAATTCATACCTCTGTAAACATAAAAAATTGTTTGCGATCGAGGGGATAGCTGAATAGTATGATTAGGCTCCATACAATCCAATAAGATACATATATGGAAGCAGTAGTGCTTGTTAAACATGTACCTTGCAATATCTAAAGCATAAGCAACAGCAGTCAGTGTATCAAGTCTTCCCTTTCTTTTCAATATATCGTATAAACTTCCCTAGCATTCCAATTTATCGAAGTATTAGCACATGCATTCCCACAAACTCAAAAATCAGAAGGTTACACTTACATTTCGTAGATACTCGGTGAGGAAAATCAGGCGATCAGGGTGCTTTAAAACACCAAGGAACTGCACTATATTAGGGTGACGCAATCTTTGCCACAATGCTAGTTCCTTCAGAAAATTCTCCCTGTAAGCAATTAAGATTAAGCATATGCCACTAAAAAGCTTTTTCGAAATATAATCGTCACACACATTTTTACTCATCAAGATTTAAACAGATTTTCAACCAGGACAGCATCATTTAATTACAGTATACTTTTAATTTAAAGGAGAAAAGTAAAAATGTCTAATATAAAACAAAGATAACAGAATCATTTTCAAGTTTTTAGTGAAGCTAACACGTTAACTTTTAAGATCTTCACAAATAGAAAAAGTCAGATAACCATTTGGATGCTTTTCTTCTCTCAATATTGTAAGATTTGTTTGTACCTCCATCAGATGATACAATAGTAGAACAGGAACAGGGATTCAACAAAGAATGTAGCCATATATAAAATTAGAAGTTTGAATATGACGTATAGAATTACTCAGTAGAACTCACTTCACTGTCTGGTTTGATGCGATGGATGAACGAATTGTTTTTGCAGCAACTTCTGTGCCACGCCATCTAACTAAATAAACTTCACCATATGCGCCCTGTCATTTATTTTTAGTAAGATTAGCATTTAAAGATGCTATTTTCTTATTAGATTCAACAACTAAACTTGAATGTACAGATGTGTGCTTTTGGCCAGAGGAGTAGAATCTCAAAGACGAAGTGGCTTTAAAGAAGATAGTTGCCTTGGCTTTCAGGTAAGAGAAATTACTTCTCCAATAAGAATTTTGCCAGCCATGTTCACCTCAGTGTGATCAATTTCATAATATGGAGTCTGAGAGTCAAGTCCCACCTGTCTCAAGCAATTGAAATCGACTATTTTAGTACTTTTCAGAAATTTAGAAGGCCTTGATGAGACGCAACCTTTTTAGACCCTTCTCAATTTCTACTTTGCAGTTAAAACAAATAATCACATTGGTGACTAAAAGATAATGAAAATGGCAATGCTATCCAAGGTCTGGTCTTTCTCAAGGCTGCCATCAATAGATATACGATTATAGCTTTTAGAATTCAACTTCATTAGACTAAAAAAATTCTTTCACAAACTAATGACCAAGGTAAATATTTCATAAAGAGTATGTTTGGCTTAGCTTAAAAAATTTACTCACCAATAATTTTACTGGTAGGTAAATGAATAAGTTTTAAATAAATAATTCTTTAGTTATTCAAAGTTAAAAATAAGTTACTTATCTTGATAGTAACTCCTATCTTATTGTAAAAAAAGGTAAATTTTTTTTTTTACTTATAACTGAGTAAAACGTAATATATCCAACGTGTTTGGAAATAAAAAATTACTTAAAAGTAACAACTCTATATTACTTCTCAAAGTTAGCCAAACATGTTGATAATCCCGTGATTGAAGATATCTAAATGCACACACTTTATTAAGCTTTTGAATTTTCAAGCTTATCATCCACATATTCTGAGTGTCAACAAGGCATGAAAATTATGTTGAACCACTTGATCGTCAAAGAGGCCACATACATATCATTAAATATAATCTTCAACATGCCCTCTCACGTGTAGGTGGGGTTCAATTTATCGTTCAAAGCATGTCACGTGCACAATTTCGAGTGGCAAATCTAAAAGCTTAAGTTGTAAATCTTGTCTTCAATAAGGAATAAACATGAGAGACTAGAGATGAACTATAATATGTGATGGTATATGCAACAAAATATGCGAAAACTTTGTAGAGACTTCTAATATCAAATAAATCAAAATAGGGGAAAACATCTTTTTTGCAAAACACTGACTGCCTGTTCTTGCACAAACATATGCTGAAAGAATAATAATACCGGATCAATTCCACCACGTGCTTCCAGAATTCTGCAAATGTCTACATGGCCAAAGCTACAAGCATCAGAGAGTGGCTGCAAAGTTTTTTAGTATATCAACATATGATGTAAAGAATGTTCCAGGGGAAAATTTCTTAAGTTTGTTATGATCAAGGAAACTTGGATAGCAAATGATAAATATCAACAAGGTTATTCTGATTAAGTAGCAATAGCTTTGATTATTATGGGCAGAATGGAGGTAAACTTGATCTCAAATTTCATCAAAGGAAGTTTAAGGACGTATAAATGCAATTTGATCCAAGTAGGACTGATATAAATAGTCAAATAATAGGCCTGCACTAAGTAGCATGTCTGTTATGCAACGATTGATAGGAATCAACATTACAATAAACAAGATTTAGCTTATGTTTTGTTTATTGAAACTGCTCAAGACTATCCAATTCTAAGTAGGACTGATATAAATAGTCAAATAACAAACCCGCACTACGTAGCATGTCTGGTATGCAATGATGGATAGGAATCAACATTACAATAAACAAGATTTAGCTTATGTTTTGTTTATTGATACTGCTCGAGACTATACAATTCTCCCTAACAAAAATCCCCAAGTATGCACTCACCGTGCGACCATAGCGATCTGTGGAGTTAACATCAGCTCGATTCTCAAGAAGTAGCTCAACAATCTCAGTACACCCTTCACATGATGCTAAATGCAGTGCTGTTCTCTTATCATAGTCAGCCAAATTAGTGTCTACTCCTTTCTTCAGTTCCTGTATAACACCAGCCTTATCACCTTTACTTGAACAAGACAGAAGGCGATATGGACCTTCGGAGTCAATTCTCTGAGATGGCGTCTGCTGCGGAAAACCACAAGGTAACCAACAATTGTTTAAGCTAGAATTTGAAGACTAGGTTCCCATGGCATGCAGTGTACAAAACAGATAAATATTACTCAACTGAATGGAAGGAAACACGACAATTTTCGATACGTTATCCCCGAATTTCCGAATCATTGAACTAATTGCACAAATATTGACGTGGATATGATAGAAGTTCTTATTTATTTTGATTTGTCCATAACATTATACACTAAGTTAGGACTACACTAATACCCTTTCAGTTCTGCTGAATTTGCATACCGGAATTGTTAGTTACAGAACAATTTCAGCAATCAATAGTCTCATATAGCAATTGACGTGCAAAAAATTTCAATTTACTATTGAATTAACTATAAAATTATTAAACAATTGAAGGCATCGTGCAAATGGTGGGATGGCTAAACAAGACTGTAGAACCACAGCAAATACTCAGTTAAAGGCTACAACTTTCTGTAACTCTATACACTCTCAGATGTTCGTATGCCAACATAATAGAAAACAATAGTAAAACATCGTATGCTGGTGTCAGAATAAGCTTATTTAAATAAATAAATAAATAAATAATAAAAACTATATGCACAATACTAAAGTAACGCATACTAATTTAATTCCATAAAACAGCCATTCCACCTTCACCATCATCACCAATAAAAATTTGAAAACAGAAGTGTTTCCTATATTCCATATGTTCCTAAGTAGTCAATTTTCTGCACCCCATAATATAGTTAATTTAGTGCTACTTCATTTCAAAATGATCCCAATTTAACTTGATTAAGCAAAATCAAGATGAACTACTACTTTTCTCAATTAGAGAGAAGCTTAAGTAACTTCTTTTTGAGCTTAGCCATACATGCTCTTACTGTTATCTAAATAGAACATGAGATACAGAGCAACAAAAATGCAGGTTGGAGTTTATATTACGTGAACATATTACCTTAGAGGATGATGATGAATGAAGCCCATGATCTTCCATGGAAGGAAAAGGGAAAGTCCTCTCAAATATAAAACATAGAGAACCCAACGCCACTGACAAATGCTATTTTGAAAGAAAAAAGAGGTTAAAGGAAAATATGACCTACATATATAGGATTTCGAATCTTTGATGATAACCAAATCATCCAGAACGATCGTAATCGCATCGTAGTTTTCCATGGAAAAATAATGTTTTCTTGCGTGAATATTACAACTGGAAAATGGAGAGCTTTGGGCTCGTCGTCCAAAGTGATCGATTAGGAAAAATGGGTGTGGATTAAATACTAATATATTGTTTGTTAGCAGGAAATTCTTCGATTTTGACGAGGATATTTCCATTTCTTTGATGGCGTGGCGACGATAGATTTTTTGCATTTTCGTTTCTGGGCAATAGCTCTGATGATTGGATGGGTTATGACAAACCAAAAATTTACCACGTCCGGGTAAATTACAGTAGTGATCTCCAACCTTTATTTTGTAACATTTCTATCCTCAGCCATGAAATATTAGTGGGTTAGTCCTGAAGAAAAAAATTACCTTCTCTTTGATTGATAAGAAATTCATCTTCTTCCCAACTTATGCTGTCTTATCTAAAAAATTGTTACAATTACAATCGAGGTGTTCTTCAATCGATGAATATTTTTTTATTGGTAGATGTTTTTTCTATGCCATACCTAATTGAACTCATTTCAATGAGGCAAATACAATTGTACAATCTATTTCTTCATTTAGCCTCTGTTTGTTCCAACTTCTTTCTTCGTTAATAGAAAAAATATGACATTTTTTTCAAAGTTGGTGGATCCCAACAAAACACAAATGGTTAAAAATGGTAGGCAGGATCACTATTTCAACGGTTCTTTTTCTTCTATTAATGAGCAACAAACAGAGTCTTAACAACCAACATTGGTCGAAATACTTTTTCGACAAAATTTTCTATCACAATTTGATTACCATGGTTCTCCCCCAATTCTCTACCTTTTTAGTGATTCAAGAACCTAGTTAACTCGATTTTCGATGCTAAGTATAAATATTAGCTTAGAATACACATATATTTTCAAAAGTTTTGCTCATCAATTTAAAGCTCACCGGTCTTTGGCTTTTGTCGCTCCATCCATATATGTTCTCCAAATTTGCATTGAAATATGTTCTATAGGACTTTAATATTGTCAATTAGTGGGGTGGGATAGTGTGGATGGAGGATGAATCTTTTTCCCCTTTTTTTATTATTTTATTTTATTTATTTATTTAAAGATAACAACAAAATTGTCCTTTTAATAATATTTTAGCTCGTTAATTAAATAGAAGGGTAAAATTGTCCTTTAGGATGAACCAAATTAATTATTATAAAATAAAAATTGAAGACAAGATTACTACGAGGCTCAAAAGTTTGAGACCTTGTTGTAATTTACCTTAAACGTAAAAGACGAGGGTAGTTTTAAGCGTTTTAATCGAAATCGAACCGAAATCGGATTCTAGTCTAGAGCATGTTTGAATCCTATTTTTTATAAAAGAACCCATTTTGGAATAATATATTAATAGAGAATGTGTGGTTAGAAAATAAGGAAAATATTTGGATTTGCAATTCAAGTTTTTTGTTTTCTTACATTATTTTGCAAACTTAAGTGGTTTTTTAATTAATTAATTTTTTTATAACGCTTGGCAAAGGAGTAATAGTTTGGGCTGTGATGCACCTTTTTGTTTATCTTTAGTTCGTGGTTATCTTTTGAAGTATAATTTTTCATTTTTTTATTCAAATCGAGAGAGTTCAATACGTATGTGGATTGCAATTTCTTGATACTATATAGTTATGTTTCTAATTAGTATTTTTTATATCAGTTTGTTTTAAAATAAAAGAATTTAAGTAGTGTTCATAATTAAATTATAGACTTTAGCATACCTCATTTATGGATGGAATAAGATTTATTAGAAAAAAATTATTTCTTCTCAAACTGTAATTTAATTTTTGATATTTTAATTTTGTCCTCCTCCATTTTGAGTCATGTAGTTAAAAATTTTAGCTTATTGAGGATTTCTTAGCTAGATTTTGTCCCTTGCACAAATATTCGAGTAATAGCCCGTTGGCATACATATCGAAATGGCCTATATGGAAATGTTATTCAATTTAAATATAAAAAAATGTTATTGGTGGAATGGAACCCAAACCCGAACCGATAGTTCCAATTTGGGTTTGATTCCATAATTACAAAGACCCGAAATTTACGAAATATTTGAAGTATAACTGGTGATTTCGAGTATTGAGATATTTAAACCGACTCATTCGACGCCTAGGCCTAGACTAGGGTGTAAGCAAAAATGATAAGACTGCAACAAAATTCATTTTTATTTTTTTGATTCTAAACTCCTACTAGACTTTTATTTTTGTCCTTGTTCGGCCCCATTTTTTAAAAAAAATTTGATTTTTTAAAATTTATTTTCAACCACACATTTTATGAAATTCACAATTTTTATCAATTTTTTTAATCAAAATTTACTAATTATATGATTTTTTAACTAAACCGAATAGGGGTGGCAACGAGTTGAAATTTGAAGTTCGGGCTCGACTCGAGCAAAATGAGTTTGGACTTTTTTTGGCCTGAGTCGAGCCAAATCTCGGGAAAAATTTTAAGGCTCGGCCCGGGCCTCAAACGGGCCGGTCCGAGCTTTTGCTCGGGCCTCAACGACCGGTCGATTTTTTATTTTATTTTTTTATATATAACATGTGCTGCATTTAAATAATAGCTACCATTTTCCCACCTTTCATTTAAAATTTTTTTTAAAAATTTTTTACACGAGCCCTAGGGCCGGCTCAGCTCAACTCGGATCCCCCAAAACTAGGGTCGACCCGAGCTTCGGCTTGGTCTACCGAGCCTCCTGGCCGGGTTGGGCCAGATCGGGCTTTTTCCAGGCTGGGCCACGGACGGCCCAAGCCAACGAGCCAAATTGACATTCCTGGGCTTTATTAAGTTGAGACACAAGTCTAATGCTTAAACAGTCTACAAATAAATTAGTTTTGCTGCACTGCACTGATTATACTAAAATAAATTGCGTTTTGAAACTGCGTTATTTTATTTTTTTTTCTTTAGAAAAATAAGCCTCTATTTGTTACAATTTTTTTAAAAAAATTCATTTATCTCCAAACTCATTTTTAACTACACATTTTTTAATAAAATAATTTTACGCATGAATCGATAATTTTCCTTACTTTTTACCACACATTCCCCCCCAAAAAATCACGTTTTAAAAAATTTATTCTAAAAAAATTTTCATGAAGCATTTTTGCTTATCTGAATGACAAAAACAATGTATAACCCTCGTAGACACGAAGAAAAAGTAAAATTTTGTTGATTATAATAAAACAATACTATAAAAGGAAAAATTCATATCTAAGAGTTTAATTATAATCTATTCAAAACTAGAAATAAAGTTTAAAATTTCAAAAATCATATATTATTTAATTTTATTTATGCAATAATTGATTTAAAAAATATTTTATAAATTAAACATATTATGATCATAAATTTATATAATTTGATCACAGATTATCAAATTAATTGCTTACAAGTTATTTATCGGATACAAATCAAAATATTATATAGATCACAATTATTTCTCGATCACAAATAAATTTTTTTATAGGTGACAATTTATTCATCGCTCACAAAATCTAAACTTTTATTACTCACAACTCATTTATCGATTATAAATTATCAAATTAATTGGTCATAATTAATTTCATGGTCACAACTTAATAAATTGTGAGTCACAATTACATTTTTTATGTCACACAATTTATTGATCACAAATTAACCAATTTATTGATCACAATTAACAAATAATTGGTCACAAACACCCCTATCTCATCTCATTAACCTACTACCACCACACCATGACAACCCGCCACGACCACCATGACCACCACCGCCTCACCAAACCGTGCAAAACCACCCCACACCACGCAAACCCACCACCACCAACCAAATACCAAAATAAGATCCAAAAATCAGAGAATCAGATGAAGACGACGGCTAGGAACTTGATGCCAGAAGAACCAACCACCGCACCGCCGCCAGATCCACCCATCACCTCACAACAATCGATCACTAGAACCGCACACTGCCAAGCCAACACCACCGCAACCTTACAAAGCACTGCACCGCACCGCACCGTGCACAACCACCCCGCCGAACCACTAAATCAAGGGAAAATATTAGTACTTTTCATCGCACCACACAACATTGCCATCGCATCATTACAGCATCGTCATTGCATCACACATCATTGTCGTCACATAATAATCACATTCCAATACTTTATTATTAGTGTCTTAGCCCATATAATGGGTTTGTGGACTCCATATACTTTGTATTTTTTTTTAAAATTCTTGTTGCATTCAAAATATTCTTATTGCAAAAGGAGTTCCAAACTTTCAAACTAATCTAATTGGTACTAATAAATCCAAATCGATTTTATAAGTCAAAACAACTCCAATTATATAAAATTCACTTCGAAATTAAACTTTCATCATAACAAATTGGAAGGAGGGTTTGGCATATAGAAGTTACAACTGCAACTGTGCAACTATCTGAAACTTTAAACATATTAATACGAAAAACAATAGTCAACCATTTTATTTTCACCTCTCGAACATCTTATTTTCATTCGTAATTCAAATTGCAAGAGATTTGCAACTTAACACGTCGTCCCAAATTATCTCGCCATCGTCAGATTTCAATCTCGGAACAGAAGTACTCACCAATACACCATCCATATATATAGCATCTTCGACATCAAACATCACTGTGCCAAGTCCCTTTCCAATAACAAAAACTTTAGTTCCAATTGCCACGAGTCGACAAGGTGGCCTCGTGAGTATAGGCGACAATCTCGTAACTGCCGTCCACTCCCGAATATCCTCCAGCCACATCATCAGCCTAATACCTGAAGATTGGTCCAGTACATACAACACGCCGTTTATAACAACTGCTGGACCCCGCCAACCACAAGCCATGTCAGCATCGACATGCTGCCACGTGCCATTTGATGGATCATATACAACTGCATATACATCAGAAGAAACAGAAGAGTAGGCACAGCGTGTATAAATTTTTCCATTAAAGACTACTGAATCTTCAATATCTGGAAGGATATCCGGGTATATGGAAGAACTCCAAGAATCAGTAAGGGGGTCATAGGTGTCCCAGGAATGTGGATTGCTCGAGTTTGATCCAATCCCGCCAATTGCATAGATTTTCCCATCCAAAGCCTCATAAGCAAAAAAGGACCTGAGCATGACAAGAAACTCCAGATCAGCACGAAGTTTTTGCTATTGAACTATAAATACACCATAAGTTGATATATCTTTCAAGTATTCAGGAAGACCCAAAGGGGACCAAGGGTGTGATTGGCTGTGCTTAAAAGAAAGTCAAAAACTTACTTTCAAGTTAACTATTTTGCCAAACATGATTTCTAAAGTTACTTTACTAACAAAACTGACTTCAAATCCAAACACACAACAACTCCACTTACAGTAACCATATGTGAGAGGCAGGAGATTTGATCACCAAAATAAGTAATATATTATCATCTTCCGAAAGCAACACGGTTATCTAACAAGATATAAGCGAAAGAAAACAATGACCACAATCGTCTAGCAAGACCAAGTGCTTATAACGACAAACGACCAATGTTGTGAGGGGGAAAAAAACAATGAGGTAAATGGAGTTTCGACGGAGTTTTTATGTCATTAGCAAACCAAAAAATTTGCTTGAAGTATATGAAGTCAACAAGGTGATATGATCCACAGCTCTAAGGTAAGAGCAATGCTGCACAAATTTATATACACTGTAGCAGCGAAAGTGAGAATAACCAAGCCGTGCCTTTTTCATCACAGGTGAATCCAATAGTGAGTTTTAAAATGCCAAAGATTGTTATAGCATGAAAACACAATATTCTCAACAGTGACAACGTACGAACCATGTTTAAATAAAAGTTAGCAAAAAGCATTTGGGATGAAAATACATTGCATGCATAAAGATAATTAGTTATTAGTTCACGAAAGGCGCCATGATCCACAGCTCTAATGTAAAAGTAATGCTGCACACTGTGTAGTTAAAAAAAGAAAAGAAACTTAAGTGAGAATAACAAAGCCATGCCACCATTCATCACAAGGTTAATCCAATAGTGAATCTTAAAATGACAAAGATTATTGTAGAATGAAAACACGATATTCTCAACGATCACAAAATACAAACCATATTTAAACAAAAGTTAGCTAAAAGCACATAGGAAAAGAGATGCGAAAATACATTGTATGCATAAAGATAATTAGTTATTTGCTCGCGAAAGTTTAAACAGCGGCGTGAGCTGCACACGAGTGAGATTACAAATAAAATCAATCACCTTGCAATGGATAAAGAGGCTGTTGTATTCCACGTGTTCATTGAAGCATCATAACAATAGACTTCGTCAGTAGCCTCTTCAATCCAACCACAGCCACCAAACAGGTAGAGTTTCTTTCCCAACACTTCAAACCCTACGCCATTCCTCCTAAGGCACCGGATCGGAAGATCTTGAATTCGCTTCCAACCCCTTTGCAATTGGTTACTGTCTAACACATAGCAGTGTAGTTGATCCGACTTGTCTCTGCACAAAGCGTAAATCCAAGTCTCTTCCAAACAATTATTTCGGCGGTATAAATGCAGCTCATTACTACACACCAATTCTCTCCATCTCTTTGAAACACAGTTGAGAATTGGATGGTACTTCCGTGGAACTCTTGCAAAGCAGAAAAGGGCTACATCATCAGGAAGCCCGGGTATTAGAGCATCTTGCTCAGAATCTAATTGACTCCCAGATCCATGCTCCATGGAATCCATAATTGAGATGCTAAATTGGAGATAAATATCAAAATAATTAGGATCTCATCTTCAAAAAAAAAAAAAAAATCTCAGAGATGCAAAATCAATTCAAGTAGAAGGTGAAGACAGTCTCAGTTTCGTATTCATCTACATAATGTTTAAAACCTTTTGATTGGTTATTTTTGATAAAATTCATAATAGCAAATACTGGAAATGTTAAGCATTAAAATAAAACAAAATCAGACCATTTTAAGAACTAAAAAGAAATCATAAAATCAAGGCCATTACAAGCTTAAGAAAACGCAGCAATCCAAAGTTACGTAGAATCAGGTCAATTCTTCCAACCCTAACTATTTTACATCCAATTAGGAATAGCTTAACACAAATCTTGAGCGTTCAATATCAAACGAAAAAAATTCTATTAGGGAATTAGCAATTTTTCAACGATAAATTCATAATGTCGATAAAAACTTGCAGTAAACAGATAATAACAGCAATCTGAAGAGTTTATCCTTATATTGTTTCTAACAATAATGAAAAGAGTTAATCTTTCAATTTTACTTTTTCTGAAATTGATCCATAAAAAAGCTAAAATTTTATCAATTCAAAAAATGCAATTTAGATGAAAGGAGAAATCCCATTCATAGAAACTTGTTCAAATAAAAACCTTCTTTTCTTGTATAAACATACAGATAGTATGAAAATAATTCAGATAAACTTTAAAAATAAGAAAAATGAAAGAATCACCGCGAACTGACCTTTTGAGAAATTGGGTTTCAAAATTCAGATCTGTTTCCCAGTAAAAGTATATGTAAAGTAAAAGAAATGGAGAAAATCAAGCAATAATTTTGTGTTATGAACAAGTATCTGCCTTATTGGGGGTCATTTTGACAATTTACCAATCTTGCCAGGGTAGAAAGAATGATATTACTCAATTCCATACGAGGCAATAAATCATTTGTGTTAATTGCTAGTTGGCTCACACGAGTTGATTTGTGAGGTGGACGAGCCAACTCGCCTCGCACGAGTTGATTTGCGAGTGGCTCGTGGGGCGAGGCAAGTCCAACTTCCTTGGGACGAGTTGGTTTGCACTCGATTCATCGATTGACTTGACTCACTCCATTAATGTCCAATGTGTAATTTAGACATTGCGTATAAATTGAATGAGCCCTAACAAATTGATTTTCAACACCGAAAATTGTTGAATCCAACAGACATGGCTCGTGACGATTAGGTCACTTGTTTGTAAAGAAAAAAAATTCTAAGTAGATGTTGACATATATTGATGCTACATTATAATTAGATAAAAATTTCATAACCTTTATTTATTATTATGCTTATATTTTTAAATTTTTTATGTTATAATTACGTTAAGAGATAATAAAATGATTTATTTGTTCATCGTATTTCTATATAAACAAAAATTTTAAAAAAATTATAATTTTGCAATTTGAATTTATAATTTTTTTTCATACTTTTAATTATGTATTTTATGTTTATTTTTTTTTAACAAAATTTATTCTAAAAAAATTCTACCAATATGGGCTTATAAGCCCATTAAGCGTCCAATACCCTCTAATTTTGCTTTTCGGAGTTTGTTTACATTTTACATACATAATCGTAACCGGCAAAAAATTACTTTCGCTGCAACGCTCTTGGAGCCTGCTTTGAAAGAAATCTGGCGGAGACCTCTTTGCGTATGTCCAATGTATCTCGTTTTCACAATGCGTACAAACTGTTTGACAAAATCTCCAAAAGACACTCGTTTCTTCAAACTTCAACGAATTGCCTATATCACATTGCTTCCCAGCAAGGGAACTCACGTACCGCTGTCCCAGTTGATTCTTTTGACCAAAGCGAATATACAATATCATGGACGTCAAAAATATCGAGTTTGTTGAGGAAAAATCGACCTCAGGAGGCAATTGGTATGTTCAAAACAATGCTTGTGAACAATCAAAGACCGAATTTTGTGACAATATTAAGCGTGATCAAAGTGATTGGCGAAATAGGTTTGAGAGATATGGCTTGTGTTATTCATGGGTTTGCAATAAAGAAGGGGTTTGTGGGGCTGGAAGTATCGGTTGTCACGGCGCTTGTTGGTGTTTACTCGGCTTGGGATATGAGGATTGCGTGGAAACTGTTTGAAGAAACGCCTAATAAAGATGTCGTCTTGTGGAGCGCAATGGTTTCGGCTTTTGTGAAGAATGGAGACTATGTTGAAGCGTTTGAGTTATTCAAGAAAATGCAGTTTTGGGGTCTGCAGCCGAACCATGTGACCGTTGTTAGTATACTACCGGCCTGTGCTGATCTTGGTGTTATAAAATTTGGAAAAGAACTACATGGTTTTTCCATTAAGAGAGTGATTTATTCTCATACGAATCTGCAGAATTCGCTTGTGGACATGTATGCCAAGTGTGGGAATTTGAAGGCATCATATCTGATTTTTAATAGGATGCTTAAGAAAGATATTGTCTCGTGGAGGAGTATGATTCATGCGTGCCTGGAAAATGAGTGTCCGCAAAAAGCATTTTTTGTGTTCTCCAAAATGCGATCTTATGCCTCTGAAATGGATGAATGTATTATGCGAGAAGTAATTGGAGCATCTTCACAATTGAATGAGCATCTTATCGGTCAGGGACTTCATGGCCTTGTATTGAAAATGGGTTGTATTGTATCTGTTTCCGTGGCGACTGCACTTCTTCAAGTTTATGCTAACTTTGAGAGTATTGGATCAGCTAGGGTGTTGTTTGATCAACTCAACCAGAAAGATGTTGTTGCCTGGAGTGTGATGATTGCAGCATATGCTCAAAGTAGACAGCCTATTGATGCTTTTGATACATTGAGACGGATGCAATTGGCTGATCAAAAACCTAATGAGGCCATTTATGTTAGTTTATTACGAGCTTGTTCTTTGATGGCTGCTCAAGAGATTGGAGAAAGTATACATGCTCACGTAACTAAAGCTGGGTACTTGTCTAATACATTTTTTACATCAGCATTGATTGATATGTACTGCAAATTTGGAAGAGTAAGGCAAGGGAAGACTATTTTTGATGAAAATCAATTAAAAGATTTTATATGTTGGAGTTCAATGATCAATGGCTACGGGATTAATGGCTGTGGAGATGAGGTTCTTGAGTGTTTTGCAAATATGTTGTCTTGCGGGATAAAGCCCAATGATGTTGTTTTTATATCTGTTCTGTCTTCATGCAGTCACTGTGGCCTTGAATACGAGGGATGGAACTGGTTTCATGCTATGGAAGAGATATATGGTATTACGCCGAAACTTGCACATTATGCTTGCATGGTGGACATGCTTAGCCGTCAAGGCAATATAGAAGAGGCTTTTGAATTTGTGAACAATATGCCCGTTAAGCCTGATAAACGGATATGGGGAGCTCTTCTTGCTGGCTGCAGAAAAGCTCATGGATCTATTGACATTTCAGAATCTATTGCCAAACGGATCATTAATTCAGATCCAAAAAATACCAGCAATTATGTTAGTCTCGCAAACTTATATGCAGAACAGGCTAGATGGGATGAGGTTGAAAAGTTGAGAAGATTGATAAACCAGGAGGAATTGAAAAAAGAGTTGGGTTATAGCATGATATGAGCTAAATGCTAATTGTATATAATCAAACTTATCTTGTTGATCGAGGCCTCAATTTCATCACCTGACTTGGAGTGCATAAAAGTAATGAGAATCTGGTATCTTAAGCGAGCTGACGCAAACCAAAGAGGCCATCCTCATCCAAAATCTACTTCATGTAGAGGAAAACTGCCCAAAGTTTTGAAATTCCACGTGGCCAGCTCACTTGTTGGTTCGTGCAACTATTTTTTTAATAAAGTTCAAGCATGTGCCATCCTCCCGAAGTTTTGCAAGATAATCCCAGCTTATTTTGTTCAGAACTCCATATTCCTCTTTCTCATGATCATTGTCCATGGAGGGTCTAGCAAATTGCCAGCCGGCTCATATTCCCAGTAGTGTCCAGAGAATGGTGGATCAAGCATCGTGTTCAGGTTCACTACGTGAAGCAGTGTACATCTTGTTGGCCTCAGATAATTTTGATTTGAGTGTAAGATATGCATGTGCCTAATCACATTCACACGTGCTATTTATGTGGCCAGTAAATCCTAAGATTTGAGGCAATTTTGGCCTGGTGGTTGTCCATGTCTCAAATTCCAAACTTTGCTCCATTTGGATATTATAAGCCTAATACTTCCGTCTTTTAGCTTAAATTGTCGGAGGACGCCAAAATTCAAACTCATTCAAACTTTTTACACTTTTTGCTTTTGTAGTAGAGTCCTAAGGAACTATTTCCCTCAGATATTGACTTCTATTTCCCAGGCATACGTTCTTCACTTCTTTGGGTCCCCCCCCTTTCTGGGTTTTTTATTTTTTGTTAAAGTGAGGTGAAGTTTATTGGATATTGAAATTCCTCATGATGTAGCCAAATCCATGACATCTTAATTTGTTCAGATATTGAGTGAAAAAGATAGTTAACATGACAATAAAAATGTGTGTATGTGTCTCTGGTTGTGGTCAAATCTCTTGCTCCTTGAAACTTGAAAGCATCTCATCTTTACGTAAACTATAATTTGCAGAATGAAGCTTCCGATGCATCTATACAAAGAGATGACAGCAAAATTGACCAGCCTGGAGAAGTGCAAAAATATGCCTGGTTATACTGTATTTGGTGTCACTCAGGATAGACAGAAGCCTGAGGATTACAAACAAGACACGATAGCAGATAATTCCCAACTGATGTAGCATATGTGAAGGAGTGATTTCTCTTCTCCGACTCTTACTTTTCAACCTGAGAACGAACAGCTAATGCCTTTTACCTCTGGAAGAGGGTTCTATTGTCTTTTAGTGGACCTCTGGATGTGAAGGCCAATGGGATGATATCGTGGTTTCTACAAGGTGGAGATGACGTGGTCGATAAAAGGAATTTTTTTCCTTTTCTTTTGCCACATTTCGCCAAAATGATTGTAGGGAGATAGTTCGGATCATCAGGTTAGTTGGAATTTTATCACATTCCATGGCGGCAAAGCTGGTTATACAAAAGAGGCATTTCGAGCTGCAAATCCTAAGTTTCACTGAATATGGATATGGAACCACATAGCCATCTCTCTCCTTCTCTGCCTGACTTTTGTCTACATCTTACAAGAGCACACAACTTGCCATGAATGGGATCAGCCTGCATTGGTGCACATTTCAAAATTCTTTTGGAGGATGATTTTGATGAATGTATAGAGCAAACATTTATGTGATGGAATAGACACGATTAACGAAGAGAAATATGTGATGAGATTTGTAAGCCATACAGGCTAATCCACTTTTGAACTGTATGCTCCAATATTTTGGTGAATGGGGGTGATGAGCTAACTCGAGATTATGAAACAAACACGTTTTATTGGGGGTTCTTTGACAAAGCTTTTGGTTAAAGTTTTGGCAGATTTTGATAAATATTGATAATTAATGTTAATGTGTGGTTGAAAGATGATAAAATTGAGGTTCCCATAAAATATGTAGTTAAAATTGGAATGTACAGTTAAATATATTATATAGAACAAGACAAAGTGTAGGTAAAATTTGATATTTTATATGTTTTTACACTAATAAAATTGACGAAAATAATACTCTACTATCTCATGATCTTCAAGACTCCAAAATAATTTTTCTATAAATACCGACAATATTATTTCATGATCTATGATTGGCGCTAACACTATTGCGTTCTCTTGTCAATAAATGTAAATAACTCAGGCAAGATGTGATTTATTAATCAAATTATCATGGGCTTAATTGATCCTTCAGTGATTGATCCTTGTACCTCATCTCCCTCTATTAGTATTTGCACAGTGTTCACCCAACCGTCCTTTCTCTTTGGATGGGTGTTCCGTATTCTTCAATTCTCCTTTAGGTAGAAAGAAGTACGTCTCACCCCAATTAGCTTTTGTCCTCTATTCCTCCTATCCTAGGTATGGTATCTCCGGCTTCATTTCGTAAGCGTAAGCTATCTAAATAGAGTCATTCGATGAAGGGTAAGCAATAAAGTCAGTTCCTCGACTAGATTCTTTATTCAATTCATTCCTTCTCACTATTTTGGATCCTTCTTGTCGATTTTATTTCATAAGTGAATGGATCATTAATAAGTAAAATAAAGAGTAGAGTGTTGAACATGTCAATTCAGGTAATTGAACTTTCAATTTTGTTCACATTGCTCCTTCAACTTTTAACACAATTAATTTTAGTCTTTCTAGGTTTCTAAAATGTTCAAGTAGGTCTTTAAAAGGTGAATTTAGTCCCCAAAACTTGTGAGTTCATCCAATTAGCACTTTCAAAGTTTCTAATCAAGTCAAAACTTCCCGGTATCTCTTCAATCCCATTATTAAAGCTCCACGCTCCAATTCTATGTTCAATTCACCTCAAAATCAAGATTTTCACGTATAAAAATAGGATTAATAGTAAACAAAAAAAAACTCCCTATAAAACTTGTCCATATGTGATATACTCAATATTTATTGAAAATCGCAGAAAATGTCCATGTTTGAAACTTTTTGTTCGAAATACCCCACTGCCGTCAAAATTCGTTAGTTTAACAATTCAAAACAATAAGAAAATGCTAAAATTAAAAATGAATAATTATAGTTGCGGTCCCAAACTTTTTTAATTTTTGCAAATTATAACCAAATTTTTAAACCATTCTCTTCCTTCACCAAATCTTTCTAGCCTAAGGATGATTTTTGCCCTCTACCACCCTTCAAGTCTTCAACCACCACCTTGCTGCCACCTTTGCCTGGAAATCAACCCTCATGCCGGTGGTTTCATGCCACCTACAACCAGGGCAAACCCTTATATTTTGGGGGCCTTATGCAAGTTTCAAATATGGGGCCCCAATGAATATTAAGTCCATGTTTGATAGACACTAAAATCAGATTTTTAGTAAATTTTGATAAAAGTCAATAGAATATGTAGTTAAAAAATTGTGATTTCTATAAAATATGTGGTTAAAATTAATTGTTGACTTTGACTTATAAAATAATTAAATGCAATTAAAAAATAATTTAACATAATCAGGAAAATTGGAAGACAAAATACAAGGTTTCAATTCCAGTACAAATATAAAAAAAATAACAAATGAATCGAAAAAAATCCCAAACCAGATTACATAACATATAGAGAAACATTGGTTTAATTAAAAATTAATCAATACAATGATACTGAAAAACTGGAAAAAGATGGACAAAAAAAAATGAAATACAAGAACCTAGAGAGAAATGAATATCGAACATTTAACATCGGCTCCTTGAATAAGTGTAAAACCTACAATGAGAGCATTAGAAAAAGTAATGGCCGTAAATTTTGATGAGAGAAAAGTGACATTTTGTTTCTTATTAAGAAAAAAGAAAAATGATGGTTGAAAAGATAAATTGTCAACTTAATTATACATAGAGAAAGTAGTGACTGTAATATATTTGTGTGATACATAAATGTATGTGATAAATTTTATGCCATTTATATTAATTTTTTAGAGATGTTTATATTTTCAAATTTTATTAATTTCTTATGTTTGTATATGATAATTCTAATTTAAAGAATTTCGTATCAACCATTTAATTAATCTTACATAATTTGGCCATCAACCTCCAACCAATCTCCAATCCAAACAATTGTTGAGGCCGAAATCAATCAAAAACACACAATGTTTGCACACGGTTTTTAGCTACCAAAACCCGGACCTCCGGTGACTTTCATGTTTGCGGACCACCATCGACCACATTGTCTCACCATGGCGACCAATTCCATGGAGCCATATCTGAAAATATAGGTCCTAATGCTAGTGTTCATCCTTGGGATCGAGCCATAATCGTAAACCTTTAAAAGATTTAGATGATTTTGAAGCGAAATTGAGCTGATGGGTTTTGTGATCTTTGGTGAATATCTTGTGGACTTTATTGATGAAAGGGAGGACGTTGAATTGATGGCTGTCGAATTTGTATGGCCATGCTGTTTCCCTAATTTGAGATCCATTTTCTTTTCAAATTACGTTCGATTCGGGTTTTGGTCCACAAGTTTGATTGTAGTCTCAATAATTTTGTAAAATCTCATTTAGGAAAAAAAGGTTCCTTTTCATCCAAGCAGAGTTCTTATCTGATTTTGATGAAGTGGCAAGATGTGTATCTCAATGTCTTTCTTATTAGGGTGGGAAAGGAGGTGAGGTGAGGTGGGTAGGTGGAATGTGGTGCGGGTGGGGTGGGGTGAGGTGGGGAAGAAAATAAAGTTTTGAAAATTTGAGATCGTGGGCGGCGGCAAATATACAAATTGGTTATAATTTGTAAAAAAATTAAAAAGTTTGGGACCACAACTGTAATTATTCCTTTTTAATTTTGACATTTTTTATTGTTTCTAACGACTAAACTAAGTAACTAACGGATTTTGACGACAGGGGTATTTCGAACAAAAGATTTCAAACATGGACTTATTATGTATATCGCACACGAACAAGTTTGTAAAGAGTTTTCTACTATTAATCCTATACAAATAATACATACTAAAATAAGTAAAAATCTCTAATAATCAAATATTAAGTAAATTTAGAGCCTAAATAAGAGTATAAAATACACTTATCAATCCTTATAAACCTTAGAGCAAGGAGAACTAGCGTTGCATGAAACTTAACATTTCGTATGCAAGAATTGAGGATAAAACCTTTTCATTATTACTGTTTGAGCCAAATTATTGTAGAATGAGGATGAAAAATATAGCCGTTATTGGGGCCCACATAAGAGATAGAAATTTTTGAATTTAAATGTTGATGTGATAGATAACGGTCATATTTTTCATTTTAATGAGATAATAATATAGATCAAACGGGGGCTTATTTTGAATTTTGAGCCAAATTATTGTAGAATGAGAATGCAAAATATAGCTGTTATTGGGGCCCACATAAGAGATAGAAAATTTGAATTTAAATGTTGATGTGATGGATAACGGTCATATTTTTCATTTTAATGAGATAATAATGTAGATCAAACGGGGACTAAAAGTGGAAACTACGAACTCTACCTAATTTCAGAATTTTGAATGTTACTAGATTAAATTTAAAACTTCAATATTGGCATATTATTTTGCAATTATACCTTTTTATTTTTAAAATTTATACTCTGATTAATTTTTAATTAACTCCAACATTTAATCACGAAAAATGGCCTAATTTTCTGGGAGATATTCTATCCTTACCTTATTCTATGGGAGTCATTATTGCTAATTTTTAAAAATCCCACATTTATTAAATCAGAAATCTCATTCCCTTCCCTTCCCTTAAACTAATATGTTTAATATATTTTTATTCCGAGGTTGCTTTCAACCAAGGGTCCATAGCTCAGTGGTAGAGCAATTGACTGCAGATCAATAGGTCACCGGTTCGAACCCGGTTGGGCCCTCTATTACACCAGTTTTTGTTTCTTTCATTTTTTTCCTTTGCTTTATACAACATTATTTTTGTACATGTGTTTCCCTTGTCTTCATGTGTTTTAGTTTTCATTAATCTTAAGTTTAGTCAGAATCTAACCTTTTTCTGTGATCTCCATAAGTCAATATAAAATTTTATGCAATCTATAGTTGTAAGGGATTTTGCTTTTGGTGTGCAGTGTGCTACAAATTCAAAGCGATTATCTGTGAATTGATTTGCAAGGTGAGCCTATGTGTAAAACTGTAGAAGAAGGGGAGGACCACGGAAATACAGACACGATGACTCGGTTTCATTTGCAGTATCTTCGTTTTCATGACTACATTAAGATAATGTATGTGTGCATTTCATACCCACTATAGATGAAGCAGTTTAATGTGGTATCAGAGCAACCCGAGTTCAAGTCTTACTGCTAAATGATTAAGCATGTGTCTTTAGTGGAAAAATGAATTCGGCGAACAAAATGAGAGGGATTGAGAAAGACAAAATTTAAATAAATAATCAAAACTTAAACTTTTAAATGAGGTGGTTCAATATCATAGAGTCAGCTTGGGTGTACCATTTGCTCATAAAGGATCAAATGGTGGTATTACTGTTGATGTTCCACTGGTTGTAAGGCCTTGGAATAAGGACACAATGGCTCAGTCTCATTGGGGTGTCACTGTCTTCATCTATGCCGGTGGCAACACTAGCACCAAATCAGAAGTCGAGAGGAAGGCCACTAGGGACCGGTCAGCAGCAACGATTAGCTTCTCTTGGTAAATATCGACGACTCAGATCTCGAGCCACTCAAATTGCAACAACTTGACGTTCGAGGTGGTAAGAGACAAACAAAGTGGATGTGCGATATTGAGGGGTCACATTTTTTTCATGCTCCAGGTTCGAGGTGTCGTGATTTGAATGAATAATCCTACTGTGTGAGCATATATGACCATCATATCGAAACTTCTCTATTTGACATGACATGAAAAATTTAATGATTAATTTCTCATGAGAAACTCCGGCCTTTATTATTCATAACCAATTAAGTCCCGAGTAAAGGAGTATTCCAAGAGGTTGACAATTATCATAAAACTTTGTCAATTTTTAACGGCATCATGAATCCCAATACATACTTTGGTAGGATTTCTCGTAGTAGCAACGTGTTGCATTGGATACTAGATGTAGTGAAAATGGACAAAGATTTTACTTTCTTTAATCTCCCAATAAACCAAAATAAGTGATGAAAAAAATCCATTTTTTTCTAGAAACTTAAAAATTCTGAGAAATTGGACATTGATTCATGGTCAGTGGATAACCATCAAGATCGAACAATACAAGGAATAGATGAATCCCACTATAAAGAGCAAATTGAGCATTTTTCTCCATAAATTTGAAATCAGTAAATAAGAATCCAATTGTTCAATATAAACTTGGAAAAAATGTAAACCATACAAAACCACATTGATTGAAACAACCTTTTGGAAAATTTGTAAAACAGATAGCAAGTACATCAATAGCAGAATGTAGTTTTGAAGCATAATCAATCATACAAAAAGATCTGGAATAGCAACTGGACTATACATGAGAGTAGCTATAACGGAAATACATCGAAAACATGTCGACTAGGGATGTACAAAAATCAACAAAAGCAAATTGATAATCTCCCACAAAAGTTGCAAATGAACCAGAAAAACTTACAACATACTATCAGTTCTTGCAGGCAGACGACGGAAGAAATTGAGTGGGGTGGGCGGCAACTTGTGCCTGAATCTGGGATGCCTCATCACATAACATCCAGTGAGAATAATCAGCAACTGGAAAGGTGTAACATACAATACAATGGCAGCAAGTATACAGAATGCCATGAATATGATTGTGGCACGTGGATCTCGCCAACTCAGCAGTGCCTGCATTCGCTCCCCTTGGGACGCGATATCGCCAATCACCGTCTGAATTCGACCAGCCACACTGCGTAAACGATCATACCTCATTCGGACAAGATCTGTATTTTGTCGGGTGGGAAATGAATCAAATTCCTCATCAAGCTCGTCAGGGTGTACTGAGTCGGCATAGGATAGTCTCGTGTTCATGTGCGGAGGATACCTCGGACGGAATCGATAATTCCAGAGTCCAATTAAAAACATGTATACAAAAACTGTAGGAAAAATCAGTTCAGGGAAAGATATTAACATGATAAAGAGAACATGCACCAGCACCGATGTAATGGGGTTTCTCCACATACAAACTTCTTTAAACCATTTTCCGACAGATATTAATCCGCTAAAAACTGACATTAGCCTGAAGAAGTTAGCCTTGCTGCGCCTCATGCTCCAGATATGTGAATCAGCATCAGTCATGTATTCGACTATTTCTTTTCTGAGAGGTGGTTCTGCACGACTGAGTCGTGCTGCAACTACATTGACAGCTTGGTGACGTAACATGTCGAGCTGCATCATTGTCAATGGCCGGACATAATGCATCTTAGGCAAAAGCGGCTTCGAGTATAAACACATCATGTTCACCATTGATGTGCATGAAAACCGTATTGCCAAATGCAACTCTCCCATCTTCTTTACACCGGAAGGGTGAAGGACTAGTAAGGGGTAAGAATGAGTATAAACACGGCCAGTTTCAAGAGTCGAGATTCGGATTCGAACTTTCCCAATTTTCACGTCTCTATTACCATTTGGACCATTTTCGCTAATTTGTCCGTTATCAAAAACACCTATGGTAAGAACAGTGGCTGGATCAAACACCTCCCAAGTGTACTGCTCATTGTACTTCGGATTTAAGCTGTCAGTAATTGTCCGAGTACGAATCCATTTTTGACTGTATTTCGCGACGCAAAAAGTGTCGGATGTTCCCCGACCATTTCTCGTTTTCATTGGGTGAACGGAATCGGCACTTAAAATGCCTAGCTCCAAGATACCTATTGGCGGCTTCCAAAGCTGTTTTGCTGTTGGTCGGAGATCACTACTGTAGTGAGTAGACTCATCAAGCACATGATACCCCCCATCGAGGCTTACACGAAGATGGACCCTACTAGCAAACTTATCTTTCTTCGACTCCTCAACCTCAGTTGAATTTGATTTTTGGAGATTAAACCATCTCGAGTGGACCATTCGATCATCAGCACGTCTCTCAACTGTGGCCAGTGGTATAACAACTCTACCAAGAATCTCATCTCTGTTTGGACCGACACGATCTTCAACTGAAAGTATTAAAAAATCGTCGAATGGTTCAGCAGCAACAAACATCAGATCCTCATTCCATAGTGCATTCATAGTTTGTGTGGGAACAGGTTTTGTCTTCAAAACCTGGTTACCAATCTGTGCCTTAACATGTACATTCGGTAAGCGATTCTTCTCAGCCACAACTAAATCTTGCGCTTCAATAACATTAACTCGTACATACCACAATCTTGGGGAATGGTAAACTTTAGAGCGGATGTATGTTGAAGTCACTGAGCTATCAACAGGGCTAGCTGCATCTGAATGCCAAGCATCCGGAAATGCCTCGTCAGCTTGTGTGCCAATCCAGACAGCAACCATAAGTTCCCCTTTTCTTTTCTCTCCTTTCCTATCTTCTAGACGATACCATTCTGGAGCCAATGGACTATCTGGTGGAACTCGAGTGGGAATATCGTGAAGATCAAACCTAACTGTACCTACAAAATCATCTTTAACCATATCCTTGTCTTTAACCACAACCTCCAACACGGATGACTGCATTCTATCCCTTGAAAAGGTGAAAACTGTGTTCCACTCAGGGTTTTGTGTTTTCTCAAAGTGCTTCGTGACTCCTTTATAGTTACCAAGTTTAACTTCAACATAAGGGTCAAGACTACCTGTAAGATCCTTGGAAGGAAGGTCACGTGCTTTGACAACTCGTACAAAGAGGAACTGCATTGGCTCAACCAGGTCATAAGTGCTGGACGGCCTGTCTGAACGTCTTACTCGTCCGCCAACAACTTGTCCCCCTCCAAGGTAAGGGCTTGTTTCTTTAAGAAGATAATCAGCAGGCTGTGAGGATGAACCTGGGTACATGTGGACAGCTTGTGGAACTTGTGCTCCATAAGCCATTTCATCCACCCCGTATTTTATTGGTTGATTGTATGTTGAAGAAGACGGCTGCTGTTGTTGCTGGTAATTCGAGTTGGGAAGATTGTGAAGTGTCCGTGTTTTCCCCTTTTTGTGACCATCTACTAAGTCTGAGACGACATTTGCAACTTTCTGAGAAGGCGCTTCACCGTTGATTGAGTGCAAACTTGAATATGAAGTAGAATCCACTCCACGAAGTGGGATTGAAGACTGAATAGATGGACTATCTGTTACATAGACTTTTAGGCCAAGCTCCCCTCTTGCACGTGAAAAAATACTTCCCTTCTCTAAAGGATAATTGAAAACAACAGCATCGGAATAGGGGACAAATGATGTACCAGTTATCCGAACCTTCCCGAGGGACGACTTGGAATCAGAATTCTTTTCACTGTTATAGACACGTGCTTCAAGCGAGAGACTAGGTAGATTATTGGGATTAGATATATTAAAATAGAAAGTTTCGTTCCAATACGGGTTAAGATCCTTCTCTTTGACAGTGGTGCGAAATTTCTGATCATCAAAATGGAGTTCCACAAAGGCGCTGGATGAACCCTGCCCATCTTTCGGCATAAGATTGTGAGCCCTCACAACCTCCACTCCTAGCTTCAGATTGCTCATGATAACTATCACAAATACTTTGTACTTGATGAAGGGAAATCAGGCACCTGTTCATGAGAAGAAACGTAAGCAAAATATATGTGAAGAAAAACTATCAGATTCAAGAACAATAAAAATGTCTCTCTCAAGTCCACCTAGCAAAGAAAAAGGATCCTAATATTTTTTGTTGTAAAGTTAATAAGAAACCCAAGTAATAATCGAAGGAACGACAAAGAATTACACATCGACCAGGCGATCCGTCTTCATACTCGCTCGCAATTGTGGTTATCCTAGACTCCACCAATTCATATTATCAATTCCATCACAAGAATCAAAGTTTATTTCACCTTAATCGAGACACTCGAATGATCATTAGGAGAATCATCAGTTGTCTTGGTTTTCTTCATCTTTTCCACATAAAAAGGTTAATCTTCTCAAAGAATAAAGTATCCCAGAAGATTGAGTTGATCATGGAACAAACAAAATCTGCTTTTCCCAGTATTTATGGAAAATTTCAAATTTTCAGACAACCAACTGATTGATTAATAATAAAAATAATCACATCATCAATAAACCCAGATCATAAATCTTCTAAAATACAATCAAATAAAAAAAAAAATCCTCAAAACTCATAACTACGGAAATCACAATAAAACACACACATTCACACATGTAACTCAGACTTCTTAAGGATAAAAACCTCAAATCACTTAAATATGTAATCCTTATTCTCCATACAAGGCCTTTGGCTACTCGATTGACCCGGGAGAAATCTTAGACTCGGAAAGCTCAATCGAGCAAATTTCAAAATTTACGTTCTCAAATTAACCAGAGTCTTTTTAAGAACACCAAGCACATAAACCCATAAAAGAGTATTATCACTATGAAAAATAGAAAAGCAAAATAAAAAGTCACCTGGGTTCAAAGTTTTCACTGCTTCTTCTGAATTTCTGGCTTCAGAAATGAAAAACAAAAGCTCTTTTTGTACAATCCAAAGCTTTGGAAAAACGATATTCTTTTCTTTGTCAAATGTGAAGAGGAACAAAACAAGAAATGACAGAGGAAAAAATGAACATAATGATCGGATAGACGTGGGAATTAATAAATAAAGAGTAATACAGCGTTTACTAAAGAAGTTTAATTCATCTTTAAATAAACATAAATGACCGAGAACAAACGAAGAAAATTCAAGGAAGAAGCAATATTTTTAGATTAACGGTTGAAAAGTCTACAAGCGTGTTCCTTGACGTCAGTAACTGTTGTTACGCGTATGTGGTTTTGTTGATTTTTCTATGTAATGTAGTTGGATTTTTAGCGTACAGGGAATATATGATAAATTAGCTACGCATGATTGGCTGTGTTTAGAAATGAATAAAATTACTTATAAGTGAATTTCGTATGTAATTAATTTAGGGATGGTAAACTGCCCAGAAAATCTCGAGCTGCGCGGTGTCCAGCCCCGACTAGCCAGTTTTCAAGCGGGTTTTTTGCTGTCACTTATATGTTACTTAAAAAAAAAAATCAAATTTTGCTTAAAATTATCCTAGCCCAACTTTTTAATACTCAAATCCGAACAAATTATAAGTCTGTTGACCCATTTTCCAAATTATCCTAGTAAACATAAATATAAAATATAAAACCAGGCAGTAAAAGGGACGAGGATTGTCTTGCCCCCGCCCACGCCTTAAGTGCGGATAGGGACCGGGTCGGAATGATACGCCTACGCAGTTTGCTATCCCTACATGATTTTTTTATCTGCTTTTTCTTACCAACTACGGGTTTGATTAGTGCCAAATAACATAGGAAGCAACTTATGTACTTAGCCCAAATTTCGAGAAAGCGGAGAAGGAATAATGAGATCGGACAATCGTAAAAGTGCAATTAGCATGTAGTGATAGGAGTCCGAACATACCGTCAAAATTTGCAGTGCCAACAATAGTGACAATTACGGGAACATATTACTTTGTGACAAACTCGATGCCCGAGGGTTACTACATACACACCAGGTTCGAAGTCCATGTTTGCCCATCCATACCTTTGAGCACCATAATTTATATTTTAAAAGATTCGTTATCTTAGGGGAAACTCTAAAGTATTATTTATTTGAGTGCACTTACTTATAAGTGAATTTTTAGGTTAGCCAAACATGACACTGAGACCAGCATTTACAACGTGTCTTGCATTTATGGATAAAAACAGGGGCAAAGTCATTTGACCATGCCAAAACCTTTTGAAAGAAAGAAGGTATCCTTTTCTGTAAACGCTTTTGGCTTTACCTTTTATTTATTTTTGGAAATCCTACAAGAGAAATTACACCATTGGTCCCTAATGTATTATTTGAGTACCAAGTTTGTAATTTAATCTCTAAAATAAGCAAGTTTCGGCCCAACCTTTCATTTTGTACATTTAGTTCCCACCCAAAATCGTTCAAATATTCGTTAGATAATCAAGTGACGCTCATACGATGTACAACACTTCAAATTTTTAAAAACTCATTCAAATTGAGAAGCAAAATCTAATTTCATACTATTAGACATATGAGAGTTACGTTACCAGTTCGATAGAATAACTTAACGATATTTTACGTGTGTTTAATAATATTTAGTTGTCATTATATTATAATAACATAGACAATTTCGGAGAAGGGTCGAATTAAGAAATGTATCTTTACTTTTACGAAACTAAAATCTTTTCTTAATAATTAAGATTAAAAATCTTGAAGTTTAGGTAACTAGTAATTTTAATATTTTTTTTATTAAATATTTTTTACGAGGAAACATGTAGTGAAAGAGAGTGAAAGGAAATAAAAATAAAAATATTTTAGAAAAAGGAAAACTTCTGCACTTGTAAGTCAATATTTTATAGTTAAAAATTGGAAATATCAAATATCCGTTAAATCTCTTTTGTAGGGGTTGACTCTTGCATATCGAGTTTTGACTTTTCAATTCACCAAATAATTAAAAAAAAATTATATAATATCGTATTATAAAAAAATATCTATCAAGAACATGTTTGGAAAATATTTATAAACGATTTTGTTTATATAAATAGAAATGAGTAAAAAATAGATTGATAGTATTTATGAATCTTACGAAGATGTGTGAATAAAAAATAATTTGAAGTTTCTAAACATGAGACAAACATATACTAATATGGGCACATATATAAATAAACTAATACTAAAACAATTTTAACCTACGTAGTTTGAATTATTCATTATACCAGATATGTGTGTGTGTGTGTGGGGGGGGGGG
>CAIGRT010189665.1:0-14342 GCA_903798405.1 Fraxinus platypoda | reverse complement strand
CAAGGCTCGAAGGCCAAGTCGGTCCAAGATTTGCAAAGCCTCATTTGCCAATCAATATATTTTCCAACACTAATGCACGAGATATAGGGTGAAGATGGTATCAAAGCCTCGTTTGAGCTCCATTGTGAAAAATTGTTTCAAATGGCTGACCTAATTAATACTACTAAAGTTGAGATTGAGAAGAGGGGGGGTGTGATGTAAAATCAAGAAACGAGGAAAAAGCAGGGCTTAGGAGACTACTGTTGTTGAAGAGAAAATCGAGCATATCCTTGCCAGCTTGGGTGAATGGGTAGAAACTCTCGAACGCTCTTTCAAATTGCGTTATAAAACATTACTTACTAAGGCTTAGAGATATTTTATAAGGATTAAAACTAAACATATATTCCTATAGCATGATTTCACGTCCATCTGAGTGAACTATAGTGGAGAGATAAATTGCATTATACAAAAATCATTAGATATAAATTATTAGGCCTAAGCATAAGTCAATTATAGCGTGGACGCGTATAAGTATTGCTTCATATAAAATAGAAATCTCCAGACAGAAATGGGAAGCACTTTGTTCTAAATATTTATGGTTTAAAAAATAGTTCGAGGAACTTAACAATCAATTTTGTTAAACTATTTATCGTCATCCTAACTAACATTTATCAAAAGTTTGGGATGTAAGCATTAACAAATACACTGTACTAATTGTTAATTTGAAAATTATGCTCATAATTTAAAATTTGAGCAAATAATGTCACAAATTTTAGGTTACGAATATATAATTATACTATGCAATCATTTATTAGATATATTTATTAAATAAAATTAATATCTAGATGGTCAATATGGAGGTTGATGAGGCCTATATATTACCTTAATAATTCTAAAAATATAGAAAATCTAGTTCTGATTTAGTTAGTGAAGGTCTACTAGTGTATATACTTGAGAACAAACAACACAAGTGAATCCATTAAAAGTATCTTCTAGTTGATATTTTTTTTCCCCATATATATATATATATCATTATTGAGCAGGGAGAGTTAATTGATCATGTGTTAAATAATAAAAAATTTCAGGATATTGACCATGTTGAATCTTGCTACATCGACATCAAGATTTGTATAATGAATTATATAATATTACATAACACTCTATAATTTGACAATTTAAAACACAATCAATTTTTTTTTCATCCAATTTTTCCCCCTCCACGTCTATTATGTAATCCATTATGTATTTTTTTATGTACAAGTAGCAAAATTCATGTTTCAATTGTATTATAATTGTAAATTACGAGTACATATTCGAAACGTAACAAATTTCTTTTAATATGGTGAGGAGCAAATAATTAAGGTTTTAAATTTTGGTCACCAATGTAACAAAATATTGACTATTTTAAAGCTTTCAATCCATCTATAGACCTAATATTGTATTAATATTTATTTTTATTATCATTTTATTTCTCCTTCAAGGAGTTGTAATAAATTGAAGGTTTATTGGCGCAATACCCCAACGTATGGAACTATTATCAAATACTTCCCTACCTTTAATATTGGCCGAAAACCCACCATATGACCTTTGAGGTGTGAAAGACCTCATTTATTCTATTTTCTCAATAAATCCTTGTGAAATAACAAATATGCTATCCTATTTAAATAAACCAAAAAACGAAGAAAAAATAAAGAACTAATTTTAACTATAGTGTCGAAATTTTCCAAAAAAGGTACAAACGAGTTCTAAATAGATAATAAAAAATAAAAAATAAATCATTTCTCTCTCACGTACACAGTACCCTCTTCCCACCTATCCCTCTTCCCACCACCATCGCCTCTATTTTCGAACCATAAATTTCTTAGCAATGAGATTCCAATTTTGAGGTTCCAAATTGGTGCATATAAGAAATTCTTGTACAAATCCAGATAGAGTAGTAAGAAAATTCATATAAACAGACGATTACACAAATTGATTTGACACGTGCAATCACTGTGACGATACTTCTCCACGAGCTTCACAATTTCCTCCTTTGACAACGATTCTCCAAGGACCCTTTTCCGCTCATCGTCCAATTTGTCCAAATCTACCTTCATCTGAGCTAGAGCGCAAGTCCCAATCCATTTCCGCTCAATTCGACCAAGCCCACACTGGAGGATCTAGTAGGCTCACAAAACCCAATGAGCTCAACATCGGGACTGTTCTCCGAGTAAGAGTACATAAAATCAAATGGCAAATTGACTTTCACGGAAAATTATTGGCATTATTTGCAGTTAATTGTTTAGTATATTTTTGCGAAAGTAAAAAGTTTCATTAATCACTGAACTTTGAACGTTGTCACGTTGTGGTCACTGAACTTCGATATGCTGATGATCGGTCATTGAACTTGTCCAATGTTCACTCCTTCCGTCACTGACCAGAATCCCGTTTGAATAGCCGCTGATGTGGCTCGACAAAATCCTAATTGGCAACAGACGGAGTAATTTTTTTGCCACTTCAGAGCCTAATATTTGGAAATCACTCACTCCTCACCTTCCAGCACTTTAATTTTGGGAGCCCAAATTCGAAACCTCCACCCAAATCCCCAATTCCAATCCCACCCAAATCTAGTAGAATCGCGAACCATCACTTTCGAAAACTTCAAATTGCCTCCCTGCCAATTCTGAAAACACGACCGCAATGTACATTACGTTCCTCCAACGCCTTCAATTGAACGAGCCCTAAACCATTTCCAAACCCAAATCGCCCCACCTGGAAACGAAGTAAATTTCAGCCGATACAGATCTCGGTGAAGGTAAATGACCCGTAATCTCACCTATAATTTAGTGTCTTGTACAATATCACAGTTGAAATTTACTTAGACATCTCTCAATTTCTGGCTACACAAAGTCAGTTGAATTTGTTGAAATTATTTCAGCGGGTTGTTTGAATAATTACATTGTTTACCTTTCCCTGAATGTAGAATTTTCTGTATGTAATGCGAGCTTCCCTGGCTCTGTCCTGGAATTGTAGGGAATTAAATCCTGAAAGGTGTGTGATTACATGAAGTCTTATAGAATGATGTATATAGTATTTACTGGTATGAAAGGTGTGTGATTACATGAAGTCTTATAGAAAATCAGCTCTAGTGTCCATTATTTGCTAAAAGAATCGTGATTGAATAAATTTATTTTCTATACAAGTTTGTAAACCAGTGACCAATTTATTAATGTTTGTTATTACAAGAGTTAAAATGTGATCTTTCTTCTTTCCTTTTCGCACTGCGTTCTTTTTAGTTATATAATTTGTGTTGGACTATGAGGCAAAAGTGTGAACTTTTCAAACTTTGCAGCTCATGCTGGATGTTATAACTTTGCTAATTACTTTGTACACATTTCCACTCTTTGAAGTGCAATGGTAGGAAAGAACAGGGGCATATGTTACAGTTGTAGGAAAAGTGGGCACTACTTGTCGGACTGCCCAACAAAGAAACGATGTCCAAAATGTGGCGAAGGATTTGAGAAATGTATGGAGGTGGAGAAAAATACTTCAAACATTGGGAGGTTGTTCTTATGTTGTACTAAAGATTGTGGTCGCTTTGAGTGGAAGGATGAAGAACAGTCTGCTGCGAATTCGAGTTATATTTGTTCGGATAATTGTAAAGCTAAATATCCATGCCAAGACCTGTCATGTATGTTCAACAAATGTTCTCAAATAACTGAAGAAAAAGACATCGAGATATCCATCAACATTACCATGCGTAAAGGAAAGGGGCTTACGGAGGATAATGGGAAAGGAAAGGGAAAAGTTGAGTGAACTTGTTGCAACTACGTGATCAAGTTGAAGACTTTTATTGTATTTGTCGAAATCCATGTTTATGTAATCGTCAATGAACATAAAGTAAATTATGTATGTTGTAAAACTTCAATACAAGATCTTCTTGTAATGATTTTATGTAATCGGTTTTTATTGCATTATAAACTAGTTACGAAGTTCGTTTGGACGATGAAATACGTCTCTCGAAAAACGTGCTTCTTACCACAACTTGAACAAACTTATATCTCTGTTCCTGAATTTGTGACCAAAATAACAATACAAGAGAAAGAAAGAACAGACTATTAAGTGATATCTTTCCTAAAGAATTAATCTCTTAAGTTCTATGTTGACTGAAAAATTACCTCCAATATCCCCAAATAGATTGGACAATATGATTGAGCCTACAAAGTTGAGAAGATAGAGGAATTAACTAACCATACTGTAGGCTATATGGACAGTAGGAACATTAAGTATTTTCCCATAAATGTTCAAAATTCTAGCAGCATGAGTAAAACTCAGTTTCCATACATCTGTTAAGTATGTTTGCATCACAAACATTGTGTACCCAACTAATATATCGGCCCATAGCAGAACTGCCATTACACAGCAAGCAAGACATTCCACCATATAAATCCATAACCAATTCAATTCGATTTGAACAAGTACATAAATAAGCAGAGTATAACATCAACTAATTACCCACTTGGAGAAAACTTCAAAACCCACATGGAAAATTGAAAACAGAGTAATCCCTGAAGCAGATACTTTATTCCATGATGTTCCTTACAATGCCCTAATGGCTCCTTCCAATGCCATTTATTAGCATAAACAACGGGTTCCTCTTCATTTGGGGGTTGGAATGAAACGCATGGGCTCTTCTTCATTTGGGTTTCAGGTCGATGACAATCAATCACCTCTTGATGACACCATTTTACCCTGTAATCCAACAGAAACCATTATTTATAATAAATAACAAACCTAGTTAATTAGCTAAAAAAAGAATTTGATGTCTACTCACATGTTCATCAACTGCTATGTTGCTATTTGAAGCAACGAGTTCTAATTCAACATCGTACCATTCATGTCCAAAAGTAATAGTAGCATGAGTTGGAGAATGTGTGGTTCTAGCCAAAGAAATGTTAAAATAAAGTAAGAGGTGCCAAAGGCTAGACAAAAAAAGATACTTACATGAACTGGGGCACCATCGCTTGAGTGATATCTTTTATTGTGCCCCGTTAATCCACATATCGAGCATGCACACTTGCCCTTTCTTCGTGATGTAGACTTTCCCTGGCTTTGCAATACCATTTCTTCCTCTTGTTTCCTTCTCTTTTTCTGTTTCTTTCCCCATTGAGGCGTAGTCCATTTAGGTTGGATGATTCTAGGGGCATCCACCTCAAGCCACAACATTGTGTCGTTGATTGGGTTCATGATATTATTATAACAGCTCATGTACGTCTCGATCATGTAACAATTGTCAACATAATCCTCTGGTTCATTTCTGCAATCCTGTATCACTGCAACGGCATGCATACAAGGTATACCAGTAAGCTCCCATTTCCGGCATGCACATGTAAGTTCTTCGAGATCAACTACAAATGTTCCATAACTGCAATCAACCTGCCACCGGGCGTCCCAGAAAAATGCAACGTGTATTCTCTTGACATCTCGGCGATCTTATGCAGTTTTTTTCTAATCCTTGGACATAAACGACCTTCGCATCGTATCATTTTTTTCCCGTCTCTATTGTATTCGTTTTATGAACATCATCTGCACTGATGTCAACATATTTAGAATCAATTTCTCTCTATCTCCAAGCAACGTTTTGTTAAATACTTTGCATATGTTATTAAGCAGAATGTCGCACTTGGAGTGCACTGAAAAGTGTGATCGACTCCACTCTTGAGGGTGTCTCTTCATCAACCATCCATATATATCTTCACTCACTTCACGAATTTTTTGCATCCAATGTTTGAATTCAGCAATAGTTGTTGACTTGGCGGCACACCAAAGAAAATCTTTTAGTATTTTGCTCTTATGTCCGGCGCTGAAGAAGTTTGTGTACATATGTCGTACACATAAACGATGTTCTGCCTCTAGGAATAACTCATCGCATACATTTTGAAGACCCGTTTGTCTGTCTATCATCACTGTCCAACCCCTCTCATTACCAATTTCACTATCCTCTTGGACATACTTCATGAACCATCTCCAGGAGTCTGTGTTCTCCTTCTCCACAACAGCATATGCTACGGGGTATATACAGTCATTAGCATCTAGTCCCACCGCTGTTAATATAACTCCCCCAAAACAAACATGCAAATGGCACCCATCAACACCTACTACTTTCCTGCATCCAATTTTGAAACCGGCCTTGTAGGGACTGAAGCATATATAGATACCTTTGAAAACTTGCTCATGTAGGGCTAGCATCACCGTCAATCCCGAATTTGTCCGAAGTACCTCCGCAGCATATCTCCTCACAAGTTCGAACTGCTNATAGATACCTTTGAAAACTTGCTCATGTAGGGCTAGCATCACCGTCAATCCCGAATTTGTCCGAAGTACCTCCGCAGCATATCTCCTCACAAGTTCGAACTGCTCTTCCATTGTTCCAAACAACAATTCCTTAGCATATTGCCTCATCTTGTTGGCAACATTTCTACTTATGTCCATCTTCAAATCATCCTTCACCGTCGCCAAAATGGACTTTGTTTTCCAATCAGGGTCTGCCTTGAACTGTTCAATGTATCTATTTGTCAAGAAGATATAGTTGCAATGTCTATTGTTTTGGCTCAGTGTGCATGTGTGCTCCGACGTGTATGACTTCACTTGCACTGTCTTCGTCGTACTCAACTTCGAGGCCCATATCCTCTAGTTGCACCCCTATTTGCAAACTCCTTGAGCTCGTTTTCTATCATTACACTTTAACCTCACGTTGTAACCATTGAGAGCACCATAGGTTCTCACTGCAATCCGAAACTCTTCCATTGACCGAAAGAGTTGTCCAACCTCAAACTGCGGATTCCTCATATCTGTCTCTGCCAAAAATCTGGAAAGCGATAACCAACCTCTTCGTTCGATGAACAAGCCAATACTAACTCCTCAGACGATGGATACTCCAAGTCATCGTCTCCCACCTCCCCTACACTCATCTCTACTTCTTCATTCCTTGTTTCATTCATGTTCTGTCCAATTTCAATGTCATCTGTCACATTGCGGTCGTACAATAAATTATCTTCCTCAGAAGTAATGTCAACCTTGGAATGAACGAAATCGGGGTCTTCCTCATAATCTGTCAACAAATTTTAAAAAATGAATTTCAATAGCTGCAGTTTATGAATCACCTATACTTGGAGCTTATGTAAAATAACACATACTGGAGCTCTAAAATCACACTAATTGGAGCTTATGAATCGCCTATACTTCTAGTAGTTTTTAGAAAGCAGCATCCAATATGTTTTCGTAATGCATATAAATCAAATGAAAGGTGGGCTTTACCTCTGTGATCTCTCTCCATGTTTGCAAATTGAAACCTCAATCAGATGTGCTGTTGTGTGACCGTTCAGGCGAGGTCTTGTGTGGGCAAGCCGACAGATTTTCGGACACCATTCGTTAGGCAGATTGTGTTTTACACTACAGGATGATGAGGAATGATGGGTGTTGGAAATGGTTTAGGGCTCGTTCAACTGAAGTCGTTGGAGGAACGTAATGTGCATTGCGGTCGTGTTTTCGGAATTGGCAAGGAGGTAATTTGGAGTTTTCGAAATGGAGGGTTCGCGATTCTACTAGATTTGGGTAGGATTGGAATTGGGGATTTGGGTGGGGGTTTCGAATTAGGGATTTCGAATTTGGGCTCCCAAAATTGAAGTGCTGGAAGGTGAGGAGTGAGTGATTTCCAAATATTAGGCTCTGAAGTGGCAAGAAAATTACACCGTCTGTTGCCAATTAGGATTCCGTCAGCCACATCAGCTGCTATTCAAACGGGATTCTGGTCAGTGACGGAAGGAGTGAACGTTGGACAAGTTCAGTGACTGATCAGCAGCATATCGAAGTTCAGTGACCACAACATGACAACGTTCAAAGTTCATTGATTAATGAAACTTTTTACTCTTTTTGCGAATGCTTTTTTCTTGAGTATTTTTTGGTTTGTTCTTATTTTTGTTCAAATTTGTCTAGGAAAATTCGAATCGCATTGTTGAGAAATTTAAGGTCCAACAATGGTGGCGGTAGGGGTAGCAGTGGGAAGAGGGGTAAGTGGCTAAGAAAGAAATTTTTTTTATTTTTTATTTTAATTTTTAATAATTTATTTGAAACTCATTCTCAATTTTTTTTTAAATAGTAAAAATTATTTCTTTATTTCTATTTTTTCTTTTCCTTTTGTTTTATTTAAATATGAGGGTATATTAGTCATTTCACAAGAATTTGCCTCAAATATCATGTAGGGAGTTTTCGACCTATTTGAAAAGGTAGGGAATATTTGACAATAGATCCGTACATTGGGGGTATCGCTCTAATAAGCCTAAATTTAACTGGATATTTGACGTATTTCATGTACCAAAAGTGAGCAAAATTGCAATTGTGCTAATATTATCGTAAGCAAGGAACTCATGTATACATGCAATAATAAATTAGACTTGTAAGATCAAATCTGTAAAAGAATAGTGAAATATCCAAACAACATTGCTCAAATAATAAGTAGTGTGGATCAAATATTGGATTTTATTAACAGAAGTTTATCAAAATTTCAATTGTATTAATTAAAGTATATTTTATGTGTCGATTCAATTTTGTAGAGAGTAGTAATAAAACATTAAAAGAGGGGGATCATACATACCCATCCATTCAGTAAGGCATTCAACATTTGAAATTAAAGTTTACTCCTCTTTGAAATAGTGAATTTTTTCCTCTGCTCGTGATTTTTCCTGTTTAGGGTTTTCACGTAAATATGTGTGTTCTTGTTTTTAATTTTTCTATTGCCTATTATTACGTGAAAGAAATAAGAAGTGAAGCATAGATTTTCTTATTCAACTTGTGAAAAATTATATGTACATATGCTATAAATATCAAAACTTAAAGAATGAAAAGAGAATGATAGAGGCGAGAATGATGGCTGTAATGACAGTTGTCACCAACTAAACTAAAATTTGGCGCCAAGTGATTCCATCAGTTCTGATACTTTCCCTCAAGATGGGCTATGAAGATTGATGATAGCCATCTTGGACAGGAAGGGAAATAACATAAATGCAGGAAGAGGCTTTGTGAAAATGTCGGCAAGTTGGTGATTAGTCCTAACCGGCAGCATCTTGATGAATCCATCGATGATTTTATCTCTTACAATGTGGCAATCTATCTCTTTGGTCTACTCGTTGAAAATGGGATTGGTGGCAATATGAACTGCTGCTTGATTGTCACAAAAGATCAAAGCAGGAGCATTAGAAGTTATGTGGAAATCAAGAACCAATTGATGCATGCATATAAGTTCACTGACAGCAACTTCAGCAAACGGTCTGGATATTTTGCTTTGCTTCTATACCTTCCAAGATACCATGGAATCTCCAAGGAAAACACAAAACCCAGTGACAAATTTTCTGGAATCTAAGCATGAACCCCAATCTGCATCAGCAAAGGCACGCAATTGCAATGATGATTTAGTAGAAAATAAGAGATCTTGACCTAGAGTTGCTTTAATGTATTTTAGCAGATGATGAACAGTCGTAAATGAGGCTTCCGAGGTTGAGAAAAAAATTGACAGAGTTTATAAACTGCAGATGAGATATCTGGTATGGAAATGATTAGATAAAGTAGATGCCCAATTAATCTTCTATATGAAGAACCATCCTCCAACAATCCCCCCTCAAAGGAGCTCAAACAAACTTTGGGATCCATAGGTAAGGTAGCAGTTTGCAAGCAAGAAACCCATTGTTTTCAAGTAAATGAAGAACATAGTGTATTTGAGATAGAACAATACTTCGATGGGATCTAGCAATCTCCAAACCAAGAAAATATTTAAGCATACCAAGATCTTTAAGGTTAAATTGACTATGAAGAAAGGATTTTAAAGAATCAATAATCTGAAAATTTCAACCAGTGATAACTATGTCATCGACATACACAAAGCTATTTCCAGAATCTTTGGTGAATAAAGAGTAATCAAATTTGGATTGGTGGAAACCACGTAATAAGAGAGCATGAGAAAATTTCAAAAATCATTGTCGTGAGGCATGTTTCAATCCATAAATGAATTTATTCAGCCTACAAACCAAATGATCCCCCAGATGAGATGGAAGGATCATAATCTAAAGGTAAATCCATGTAAATTTCTTCAAAGAGTTCTCCATGAAGAAAAGCGTATTGGCATCTAATTGGATGACATGCGACTTATTGATGGCTGCTATGGCTAAAAACAGCTTCACAGTCACCAATTTTGCAACCGGAGAGAAGGTTTCTGTGAAGTTTAACCCCTCTTGTTGAGTGTACCTTTTGACACCAAGCGTGCTTTGTATCTATCAACACTTCTATCAGATTTGTACTTGATTTTGTACACCCACTTACAGTCTATAGAATGCTTTTCTCTAGGCAAACTGGTAATAAACCAAGTCTTGTTCAATTTCGTGGCATCTAACTCAATAGCTATAGCATCTTTCCAATGGTTATACTTCACAGCGTGGTGATAAAACTGAGGTTCAAAGTTTGAGGATACATTGAAGAGAAAGGTATTATGGGAATGAGATAATTTTATCTAAGTAAGATAGTCACTCGAAGGATAAGTAAAAGAAGAGGAAAGAGTAGGAGGTAGAGTGTTAGATAGAAGATTACAATGGAAATCCTGTAGTTATGAAGGAGTCCTAAGTGATCTTCTACGAGTGGGGTTAGCAAGAATAAGAGGTGGAGGTGGAATAGGTTCTGAACTTGGAGGGCAATGAAGAGGCACATCATTAGCAGGATGTGAGTAGGTATATCAGAAGCAGGGTTAAGCAAAATAAGGTCACGGAAAAAATCAATGATTTCATGAGTGTGCGAGATAGAGTTGAAATGAAAGATGTGCTCATGAAATACAACATCTCTAAAGATAAAAATGGATTTGGAGACAATTCCATACAGCCTGTATCATTTGATACCAGGATGATAACCAATAAATACACAAGCCTTTGCTCTAGGATGAAACTTTAGGTAATGAGAAGTAAGAATAGATGCAAAACACAAGTTTCCAAATACTCTAAGAAAGTTGTAGTCCACTGGAGAACTGTAAAGCAAAGAAAATGGTGTCTTATTTTGTAGAATCGGTGAAAGGGTTCTATTGATAAGATATGTTGCTATGAGCACACAATCACCCCAGAATTGAACAAAAACTTGTGTATGAAAGAATAGAACTCTAGCCATATTAAGCAAATGTTGATGTTTTCTTTTAACAACTAAGTTTTGCTCATGTCTTTCTATACATGAAAATTAGTGGAATACGCCCTTTGAACTAAAAAAAAAAAAACTCTGTGAAATGCAATTAATGAGCAATATTAGACCTGAATACCTTGATAACTTTGTGAAATTGTGTTTCAATTAAGATGAAATATTTGGGAATGATGGTATGAACGTCTGACTTTTGTTTCATAAGATAAACCCAAGTAAATCTTGTATAATCATTGACTAATGTGAGAATATACTTGTGATCAGCACGTGTTGGAGAACTATATGGACCCCAAGTGTCACAATGAATAAGATTAAAAGCATTGAGACATGAATGGTTGTTGGAAACAAACAATAACTTTCTTTGCTTAGCAAATGGATTGATAGAACAAGGAACAATATCAATTCTTCTATCATTCTTAAAATGTAACTGATTCTTCAAAATCTCCAATCTTTTAAAAGACAAATGACCAAATCTATGAGGTCAAATGTGAGGAGTCACATTACTCACTACAAAATAAGCAGAATTATACAAAACCTTGGAAGATTAAATTCATTTTTCATTATACTAAATGATGTATCAATGATGTAAAAACCATCAACTCTTTTACCCCTACCAATCATCTTCGATCTGCATAGGTCCTAAATATCACAATAGTCAGTAAGAAATCTGATGTTTGTAGAAGAGTTTTTGGTCAAAGAACTAATGGATAATAGATTGAACTTGGATTGGGGTACAAATAGCACATCCTCAAGAACCAATTCAAGAGTGAGTTTAACACTTCCAGCAAAGTGTACAAGAATTTTGGTGTGATTAGGTAAAATGATATAAGAATTATGCACTGCCTTCAACATTTGGAAAGATGCATGTCTAAAACAAACATGACTAGATTCCCCTAAATCCAGCACCCAATATTTAGGAGAATTGAACATTGGATTAATGGAAACAGAAAGGCTTATACATGATACATGGCCAAAATTAATGAAAGCCCAAGAATACATGGTGCAATCAAACTATTTACAACGGTTCCGGTGACATACAAACAAGAAGTATAGATCCTTATACAATATTGAAATTTACGAGACCTCAATATGACCCACACGGTGACATACAATAAAGAGCATTGATTTTTATACTATTGAGCTTTTGGAACCTCAATACGACCCCACAAGTTTAGAGCAATGATTTGCAATGAAATTTCTCTCTTAATAAATTATATAAATGAATTAAGTACGAAGAGAAACTAACACTTCAATAAATAGTAATATCAATATGACCCACACTTTATCAAAGTGATTTTACAATAAAATTCCTCTCTTGATAAATAATACAAACAAATTAAGTACTAAGAGAGGCTAACACTTCAATGAATAGTAATAAATGATAGCTCAAGTGTTAGATGAAATTTTTTTATGAATATGATAATTAAAAATTTGATTCAATCAATCAAAATTTTTCAATGAGAAGATGAAGAAGAAATAAATGCAATGCAAGTTTAAAAATCTTCTCCCGATATATTTCTCTTTCAATGAAAGATTGTAATAAATTAAATATTAAGAGAGAAATTTTGATGAATATGATGATTTTACAAGTTTGATTCAATATATCAAAGTTTTCAATATGAAGAAGTAAAAGAAATATATGCAATGTAAGTTCAAAGATCTTCTTTGAAATATATCTCTCTTTTATGAATAATAAAAATAAGTTAAGTACAAAAAGAGAGATAAAAAACTTTGATAAGGATGATGATTAAAGAGTTTGAATCAATCAAAGTTTTTTATATGAAGAAACAAATTAAATGAATGCAAAGCAAGCTCAAAGAATTCTCTCAAAATATATCTTACTTCGATGCTCTTAAAAGTCTTTTTAAAGAATGGAAAAGAGTGAGGGTATTTATAAAGTTCGAAAACCAAAATACTATGTCGAACTGGTTTGGATCCGAACGACCAAAATAGTCATTATGTATATGAAATCTAACATTCAAAAATCTGATCGTTGCATTAACTGGACTTCCGCATGGACGAACCGGACGTCCGCCTTTCACGAATTTATAGAGAAAGATTTTGCAAAACTTTTGGAGAATCTGGACGAGCATCCGAACATCCGCATGCTTAGATCGGACAACCAACCGTTTTGGCCGATTTTCCCTTTCTGACCCGTTTGATCCAATTTGAATATTTTGACAAATGTAAACTTTTGGAAGGTGTTTTTACTAGTTTTCAAGGTAAATGATGTATTCAAAAAAATTATCTAAGCTCAAACATCGTTTTGAAAATCAATTTTACTTTTGATCAAAATATTTTATGCAAGTATAATCAAAATGGCGTTTAGTGCACAAAATAATTTTTGAACTTTTATCATTCATCGTTAAAAATCAAAGTATTAATACATTTACATTTGAACTAAGAAATTTAGTCTTTAATCTTGATTTGAAATTTGGCTCTTAGACTCTTGTCTTGATCTTTCATTGACATTTAGCTCTTAATCTCTTAATTTTGATCTTTGTTTGATGTTTGTCTTTTAAGATCTTCTGATAACGATCGATCAATTTATCATTGGATACTTTGAAAATTATAATGAATTTAAATCCAATTGTTAGTAAACAAAATTAACTTGTTTTTTCATAATCAATACATTAAGGTTATTGACACGTCGAAAATGTATTCGACTTTGTAAAGAAAATTTCGAATTAGTGTCAAAGTAAATAAAATCAAACTAAGTTAAATCCCCGGCAACGGCGCCAAAAACTTGACACGTCGAAAATGTATTCGACTTTGATTACCGCAAGTGTACGGATCGTTCAAGTAATAAAATGGATTTTGGAGTCCAAGTATCGTTCCCACAGAGATTTACTAATTCGATTTTACATATTCCGACCTTAACCGAAACATGAAACATGATTGATTTTTATCACTAAGTTGTAACTAAATTAAATGCAAACAAAAATGGATGAATTAATTAAACTAAATGCAAAATCATGGTTGAATGCAAAAGTTTGGGGAAAATAATATATGAAGAAGCGCACTAGGATCCCGAATCACCAAGCAAGTTCACTTTTAACATCTATTTCACAATTTGATAACACGATGAATTGGTTGAAGTATCAATGTTTCTAACTTATCCAACAATCTCTTTCGAGTAGAATTGAATCTATTCTAGCATA
>CAIGRT010189661.1:0-15748 GCA_903798405.1 Fraxinus platypoda | reverse complement strand
CAAACAAAACCCTAAACCACCTATAGAGATAGAAAGAAGGAAAAAAAAAAAAGAAAAAAATGGAAAGAAAAAAAGAAAGAAAAAGAAAAAGAAGGGAAAATCTAACGTCGCCGTCTTTCTTCACCTTCTCAGCGACGACGCTAGGTTTATAGAGAGCAAAAGTGGGAAAGAAGAAAAGGAAAAGAAAAAAATAAATAAATAAATAAGGAAGAAGAAGCAAAAACGATGAAGTGTCCGGTTGAAACTTGGAGGATCCGACACATATCCCATACCTATACTCATGTCGTGTCGTATCCGATACAGGTACTTCAACTATTTCGAAGAGTCCGAGCATCATAGTTTTCAACGTCACACCGAAGATGAAAACTTGCCAGAAATAGAAATTCAGAGTGAGCATATGAGATATTTAGGATCATTAATCAACCACAGTCCACCAGAGATGTTTCCTATCTCAATTTAAAACAAGAAAACAAATTGATGGGTGAATAATGAGTAAGTGAAAACAGATTATGTTCTAAAGTGAAACAAAGAAAGCCTAAAGGAAATACAAAGCTCTGGCAACAAAAATTTAGAAGACCATGCCAAGTTCTTTTTGATTATATGGAATATCTGAGCTAAAAACACACAGAAACTAATTAAGGCTGAATAAACTTACAGAAAACACCATAGAGCATAAGAAGGAACCAATTGTGATATCCCGGCCAGACATTATAGGACACCGCATAAGGTATTCACACATCAACAAGATAGCAGGTGTCATGACCACATGACGAAAATCAGAGCATGGAAAAATCATCGACCACAGCCTCAAGAGAAATAGTGTCTTCAAAGAAGGCCAACTGCTTTTCCCTGTCATGCAGGAAGAGTGCAAGAACAGATCCAACAAGAAAAAAATGAGAGCCATATTTTAGCAAAAATAGTTTCAGAACCAGAGAGCTGCAAAATTGGAAAAATCAGTGTGTTTGATTCACAATAGCCAACCTGTATTCTTAATGTCCTCACAAAACTGGGTCCGAGTGTGAACCAACCTTTGACGAGCACATATTGCTGCAAAGTATGGGATCTCTGAACTCATTTCCATCAGTGGCTTGACGAGCAAATTCAGTAGTTTGAAATTCAGCGGCTTTTTATTAGCCAACACAGCAAAGTATTGCAATAACACACCGTAAAATACCTGAAAGGAAATTTGAGTTTATCAAATACTGATGCATACGCCACGCCACACATGCGATTTTTGGAAATTCCAAGTTTACTGCATTGTTGCTTTCTACAGTAAGAGGCATCTGATGATGATACCATCTCACGTACTACACATCAATATATGAATTTAAAAATTTCCAGGTAATTATTCCCTATTCCCTATTTGTAACAGCTAATAATACCGCTCCAAATTCGTGAAAAGTTTCATTCTTGTAAAAATGTGGAAATGAAATGGATTTGTACAGAAATATTAAGTCACTCGAAACAAGCAAAGGCAACAAAGTTCCATACTTGAATTTTCTTCCTATTCTCTGCAGCAACAGAAATTGCATTAAATGTACGAATTCGCCGGATAGCTTCAACAATTTGATCATTAGAACGATTCTCCAATAGTGCGCTAAATTCTTCAAAGGTTTTAGGAGCCTCAATTGTATAGGGAAGTTCCCCTTGTCCAAGTAAATCCTTTTTGATATTCATTTTCACTTTGCAGGCATCCAAGCTGTCCTTTTGTTTTCCGTTACTTCCTGATGACATCTTATCGTTTGTCATCTCCACATGCATGCCAATATCATCTTCTTTTTCTTCTTCATCTTCTCCTCCTCCATCCTCTGAATAACTGTCACCATTGTCATCATCACTTTGCTCCCAGTCCTTGAGAGGTTGAGTTTTGTCATATTCATTACCATCCTCATCAGACCCTTCGTCCTCGTCATCTTCTGAATCTTCAGAAGCATCATCATCATCATCATCATCACTCTCAAGATCATTATCATTCTCACTTCTCAAGATGTCAGCAATCAAGCCCAATTTAGTTTTTGGTACTGCATCCTGAGAGAATGAATCACCAAGATCATCTCCAGATATTGATCTTAGCTTCTTAGAGGAAGCTTCCTGATCTTCCGAAGCATCAGAATCTTCATCACTGGAGTCATCACCGGCAAAGATCCTCTTCTGACGTTCTTCCTGAAATTGAATACATAAAGGGCAGTAACTCTTAAAATAGTGACTTTCATTTTCAATTTTTGTTCCACCCAAAAATAGTCCCCTCCCATGAAACTGAAAATTCAAGAATTATTAATACTTAAATGCTACCATGCTGATGGGTGTGGTTATGTAGATCATCATTTTGCAGTTTCATAAATATATTTTCTATATTCCAAAGAGACCACATTGCAAGAAACATTAAACAACTATTTTATCTAATTAATACAACCAAAGAGAGGATAAGAATCTAAGGAATGTATGTGTAACCGTCGAAATAATAATAATAATATCACCTAAGGAATGTATGTGTAACCGTCAAAATCATATGACCATCATTACAATTCTGCAACTAATCACAACTCCCCTAATATGACCTCATGTACCAAAAGCAAATGCCAAGAGAGAAGGAATGAGGGGGTGGGGGTGTTTGATGTACTGAAAAAACTGAAAGGGTTCCATCTTAAATCAGATACTGAAGATAGAAAAAAATCAGGGACTTTTTGGTTTATAATTGTATCAAATTGACTACGTTAAAATTGTGACAATACCATCCTTGATCTTTCGGCAAACATAACCCCACAACAAAAATGTATGTATCACATGTACCTCCAACTTCTCCAAACGCTCTTTCTCCTCTTGAGCAACCTCTTCAGATGTCTTTGTACGGTCTGAAGGTCGAGCACGCATATCCATTACCATCTCGCCGACAAGTTTGTCATATGAATCAGGTTTTTCCTGCCAGGATCAGTCAATGGCATATTTTATGAAAGCAAAACATAATTTAAAAGAATTTTAGAATGGCATGGTATAGATTACAATAGCAGGAAAACATCAAATATTATAATAAAAGATTTCCAAATGCCCGTCAACGTTTGCAGGGCCATAGAAAGTTCCATGAAACAGAGTTTACCTGTTGAGAAGAAAATTTGTCCTGGGCAGCACTGGTTCCTTCTTTCTCTGCATGATAAACAGAAATATTCTTGTTTACAAGAGCTTTCAAAGCTTTCATTTTGTTGGGTTGTGTCATTGATAATAATGCCTCAGATTGAACTAAAGATGCAAAATCTTTGTCCAATTGTTCAATGAACTGTTCATTTTCTTCTTTATCCTTTGCTTTTTGAGCCTACGGAGAATGGAATAAGACAGAAATATAAGACATTGAACTAAGAGATCTTGGCAAAAAAATAGAATCGATGACATGAAACATATCAACCATTACCTTGAAAAATTTGCTTTTTAAAATAATCTCTTCCATCACCTCTTTCTTGCTCTTCGGCATCTGCAGTAAGAAAGATGTAAAATCATCAATAGACGAAATTCATTGGTCTTGCTTTGATGATAATACAATACTTTCTTCAGTTACAAGTGATTTAATGTCTTGATTGGATTCATGGACAACTCCTAGATGACAACAAAAACATAGGATATGACAGATATCAAAAACAATTCAGCAATTTCCATACCAGAGAAAGAAGAAATATTGCATAGTAACATACTTTCCGCAATTTTGAAAATCTAACATAAAGAGATGAGTAAATGGGAATATAACCTTTGCATCTGAGAAAAAGTGTCAGATACTTAATCATAACAGATTGAAGATCGACGAATGATGCTTAACAAGGTTAATAATATTGCTTCTTGAGGTAATGGGACACAAATCATATACGCTGCATCTTCTGACCCCCACCTAGCACATCATTTCCGGCATCCACATACTGGAAAAGGGGGAATAATTTTTCAAGGATTAGGGGAACAAAATTATCAAATTGGATATTCTTTCCCCATATCAGCTGTATCTTCTGACCCCATTTCGTCATCCCCTACACCATAAAGGGGGAATACTTCTCTATTCCAATTGGCCAAATCTCTTATCTCAGAAAACAATTATATGACAGTTTTGACTTCACCATGATGCTGACCCCCAAACTAATTGCTCGACCAAGATATATTTAATTTCATCAAAAGAGTAAATGTTTCCAACAAATTGTTTAAACTAATCAGAATTTGCAGAAACACATTCTACAAAAAAAAATTAGGAAAGAAATGTCAGATCAATAGATCAACAGAGGTAGTGTAGTTTCCACATGTTTATATAACTAAAACAAGATAGAGAGGCAGCAAGAAAATAACTTTCTTTCTTTTTACCGATCGTCAGAAAATTGATGATAAACCTTTTCAAATCATTTAAAGAGTTAAATGAAGTGATGCCTAGTTTGCCCACGTACACAGAGCCACATATGATGACAGATTTATAATCAAGTATGGAAGTATTTAAACTTGAACGAACAAATATCTACAGCATGGCAATATGACAGAAATTATTACCACTTTCTGCCATTCCTGTTTCTCCAAAGTAGAAGGGAAGAAATGTGAATGATTTAAGAGTGATTCTCATGATGAGCGGAGGATGGAGAGAAATTAGGAAATGGAACATTTTTTTTTTTGATAAACATGGATGTCCGGGCCAGCTTGCGCACACCTCGACTAATCTCCCACGGGCCCTGAAGTTTACGGCCGGGTACTCACCTCAGTGGCCTTGAGGAGTAAATTAGGNTGGATGTCCGGGCCAGCTTACGCGCACCTCGACTAATTCCACGGGATCCTGTAGTTTACGGTCGGGTACTCACCTCAATGGCCTTGAGGAGGAAATTAGGAAACGGAACATAGGCTCAAAATTTTGTGATTATTATACTATCCAAAAATCCGACGTAATACTGAAAAGATAGTTGGAGGTTGATATTGGTAAATTGAATTACTTACATTTTCCTGTGCCATGAGTCTTTCTTCTAGATCATTCTCAGCCCCATGGAGATCAAGTCGTCCTAAAATAGTTGACCTCTCTGCACAAGAATGGAATATTAGCTTATACAAAAGGGAAGAATGAAGCAGAGTATCAAATAATGAAATAATATATCCACTCCTAATCAATAAATAGTTTATGAACTCTTGACTGAAAAATGCTGACATAAATGATTATTAAGATATTGATTGAAAAGATATATTCATAATTTCACTAGAAAGAAAAATGCGTACTTCACTTTATCAAAGTCTATGATATTAAATCTGACAATGGGAACACTTTAAACACCAGCTAATTACTGCTAGAAATAACATCCATTCAGAGGGTATAGTTACCATTAAAAGGTGACAAAAACCAAGCAGTTAATAATTTGTAACTCCACTAAAAATGTGCTCAATGTCTTTCTCTACCGAGACAAGTATAATTGCATCTCGGGCTTTGCTCAAGTAATTTCTCATGAACAAGATAGTGACAATAAATCTTCACTACAATCATGTCCAATATACTTTCCCAAAATAAAGTCCAATATTTGTGTAGGAAAACCTTGGAAAAAAATTTGATAGGTCTGTTGCAACTTTGCAACTAAAATGGGTAGATAATTATCCGATTTTAGTTGATTATATAGATTACTAATGGACGGTTGTTGGAACTAAAGAAGCAATGTGAAATATGGCTTGGCGGTTATATTATGTAATGATTAATTTCCCAGATTACTGTTCAAGATGGTTAGGACATTTTGAATAATTAGCTTGTCAGTAAACCAGGAAACTGATTGACCAGTGTAACAATATAGAGTTAGGGTTCTGCAAAAGGTATGAACCAAAGGTGTTTTAGAATGCAGTAATGTATAGAAAAGAGAAGAAGAAAGTCTAGACATCATTAATCTTTATCCCATAGGCATCTCATGTAGGGCTAAATTCCATCACCCAATCTCAAGAAATCTTCAAAAAGACAAAAAATATTAAAACACAGTCACTAGAACTCTGAAGACATCATATATTTAAAGACTCGAAGAGATCTCCTGTTACTAGAAGCAGGCTAGCTAAGAAACCAGTTAAATAGACAACGAATTCTAAACCACTTAGAAGAACCAAAACATTAACTTACCCCATGTCAGCTCCAGACATTTTAGAAAATTCTGAAAGTTATAGAACATCATAAAATAACAAAAATTACCGTCCTCCAATATCATATCAAAAAAAATAAATAAATAAATAAATAAATGTTTTTAGCCTAATCTAAGAGTCAACTAAAGATAAACACTTGGTTTCTCTCTCTCTCTCTCTCTCTCTCTCTCTTTGGCAAAACTGGTTTAATGGTTATTAGAGTTCCAAGACGAGCTGAACCTAGCTTGACAGCTCCAATCTCACCTATATCTGGTTATTAGCTGGTCTGCATTTAAATTGTTTCACATTGCTCTCTCTCTCTCTCTCTCTCTCTCTCTGAGTAATACCCGTACCTATGGCCTAATTTTATTAGTTTAGGTTTGGCCCGTTATAAAAAAAATAAAATAAAATGGACACGATTAATATTTTAGCCCAATCAATTACATAAAAATCCATTATGTGAAATTATAGCCCACACCTTTTTGTTTTATTTTTCTTTTGGTCTTAAGCCCAAGTGATTAAAATCTTATTTAATTTTAATTAAATAATGGAGATAATGTTTTAATTTTATCTCTTCTAATTAGATTGACATTTTAAATAATTGAGATAAAATCAAATTCCTATTAAGATAATACTTTAATTTTATCTATATTTTATTTAATGTTAACCGATAATTGAGATAATGTTTCAAATTATCTATTTCAATTAAAATTGAAATTGAAATATTATAAAGCTAATATTCTGATTTTATCTCTACTTTATTTAATTTTAGAAATTATGGAGACAATGTTTTTTTTATTTTAAATTCATTATCTCATCCCATTAGCCGAAATATGGTTGAGATGATGATAAAATCTCGAATATACTCACAAGATATAGTAAGTGTACAAGTATTTTTATGGTATTATATGGCGTATGTTAGATTTTTGGAACATTGATTATGAGGTCTTTTATGTATATTCTCAATTTAGACAAGAGTATAGCAGCGCTACACAAGAAAATTCAATACCACCAATGTTCGGTATATATTTTCGTGTCTCACTATGTATGTATGAAGTTCCTTAAATCCTGTACAAATATTTATCCAAGTATACTTGTGCTTATTGAGATTTTATCTCACCCCACTCCTTATACCCCTTTCAGGAAATTGATGGTTCGTGGAAATCAAAGCATGAAAGAACAGGTGAAGTGGCAATTGAAAGGAGACCCACCATACACGGCTATTTACTTAAGAACTTTACTTTTACATACATCTCTAGAAGCTTTATTTATTTGTTGTCAAAACTTGATCGTATTTAATAAAGTTTTAAATTGTAGAATAATAGTTTTTTTTTTTTCATGTTCAAGATGAAGATTTAGTGGCACTCGAATCCTAGAACTCGGGTCGTCATAGTTCAATTCAGGAAACAACATCCTCCGACTTTTGGCAACAGCACAGACCCTTTAGAAGTAGATGACTAGCTGGTGAGCATAGAAAAAATCCTTGAGCTCGTTGACAGCCGAGATCCTAGAAAGGTTATATGTGCAACATTTATGTTGCAAAAAGGTGCTAGACGCTAGTGGGAGTCTGTCGCGAGATCAAGGGTTCGCGATCACGTTTGGACGTGGAATGAGTTCAAGGAATCCTTTTTGAAAAAGTATTACCAAATGAGTGTCCGAAATCGAAAGGAAGCAGAGTTTCTCACGTTGCTATAGGGCTCAATGTCATTTAATGAATATGAGCATAAGTTTGAAGGCTTGTCTCATTATGTCCCTACTTTTGTGGACACGAAAGAGAAGAAGGCAAGACGTTTCGAACAAAGTTTGGGGGATGATATGAGACAAGCTGTTGAAGTGCTTGAACTGGGAACTTACCATGAGGTGCTAGCAAAAGCACAGTTGGCAAATTTCATGAGGCGTGCTGGTAGAGAGAATAAGCAGCAGTATCGGCAGTCGGAGAAACGCAAGTGGATGGATAATAAGGGCAAAGGAAATTAGAACTTCTCATAGAAGTGTAAAGGAGATTCGTCTTAAGATGGCAATAAGAGCTTTCCACTTTGTGGCAAGTGCCAGAGCAGATTGTCTTCAAGGGAACAAATGTATGTTTCCGGTGTAGAGAATGAGGACACATCGCCATGTTTTGCCCTAAGAACAAACAACTTGCGAACCGACAACAGAAACATGAAAATGTCCAAAATAAACAAGGGATACACAACACAAACAAGGCAATGCACAACAGCAGTAGGGATATGCACCCAGGAGGCAGGTAAAGATCTTTGCAATGACAGAGCAAGCGGAGGATAAAAATTGAAATGTTTTGGCAGGTAACATCCTCATATCTGACTTATTAGCATATGTATTGATAGATTCTGGCGCAACTCATTTCTTTATACCCCTAAGTTCGCACATAAACTGGGTGTAATGGTTGAATCTGGACGTTTTTCCTTAGTAGTGTCTATCTCCTTAGAGAATATGTTGAATGCTGATCACGTTGTTAAAACGGCAAGGATAGAAATTGATGGTAGATCATTGAAAATGGAGTTGTATGTGACAGACATGACCGAATTTGATGTGATTCTTGGGATGGACTGGCTATACAAGAACCACGGGAAAATTCTTTGTTGGGAGAAAGAAGTGGTCTTTTTGACCAAGAGAACAGGAAATTCGTTTATCTATAACTAGGAATGGACTGCCCTACCCCACGTCATTTCTGCGATGAAAGCATGACGGATCTTACAATCGAAAGGCAATTTAGGATTCCTGACGTCGATGACAGGAAAGTAGGAAAACAATAAATTGACAGTTAATGATGTTAGGGTGGTACGAGAATATCCAGACGTTTTTTTTAAATAATTGATTGGCATACTGCCAAAACGATAGATAGAGTTCACTATCGATCTCACTCCCGGCTTTGTACCCATCTCTAAGGCTCCTTATAGGATGGCATCGAAAGAATTGCAGGAACTAACAGCACAAATAGAAGAATTATTAGAAAAAAGATTCATTCGAAGCGCCAATGCTGTTTGTTATGAAGGGTAACTCGATGAGAATGTGCATTGATTATAGGGAATTGAACAAAATCACCATCACGAATGAGTACCATCTCCCCAAGATTGAGGACTTGTTTGATCAACTTTAGGGGGACATGGTGTTCTCCAAGATTGACCTGAAATTTGGTTACCATCAATTAAGAATCAATGCGGGTGACATCTCAAAGACAGCATTTAGAACTCGGTATGGACATTACGAGTTCTTAGTTATGCCATTTGGCTTAACTAACGCTCCGGAAGTCCTTATGGATTTGATGAATCATGTCTTCCACGAGTACCTTGATCGATTTATTATCAAGTTCATTGATGACATCCTGATCTACTCAAGAAGTAACGAGGAGCATGAAGAGCACTTAAGGATAGTACTGGAGTCCCGAAGGAGGAGAAAATTTATGCCAAGTTCAAGAAATGTGAGTTTCAGTTGGAACGGGTAGTATTCCTTGGACATGTCATAGTTCGAGGCATAGAGGTTGATCTAAGCAAAGTGGAGATAGTGTTAAATTGGTCGAAGCCAACCAAGATAGGAGAAATTCACAGCTTTTTAGGCTTGGCGGGATACTATAGGAGGTTTATTGAAAGATTCTCTAAGATATCAAGACCGCTAACACAATTAACATGTAAGGGTGCAATTGGAAAGAGAAATGTGAGCAGAGTTTTGAGGAAGAAGCTAGTGAATGCTTCAGTATTAATTATACCTAAAGGTTCAGAAGGTATTTTGATTTATAGTGATGCCTCTTAAAAAAAAAAAACAGTGATGCCTCTAAGCACAGAATATGATGTGTCTTGATGTAGTACGGTAAAGTGGTCGCTTACGAATCAAGACAATTGAAGTCACATGAACAAAACTACCCTACGCACGACTTGGAACTTGCCGCAGTAGTCCATGCACTAAAAATTTGGAGATAAATGTGACATTTATACAGATCACAAAAACCTCAAGTACATCTCCACTCAGAAAGAGTTGAAGATGAGACAGAGAGATGGCTTGAGTTGGTAAAAGATTACGATTGCAACATTCACTATCACCCTGGGAAGGCAAATGTTGTAGCAGATGCCTGGAGTCGTAAACTAACAAGTCAAGTGGCGGCTTTGACCACGCAAGAGCCATTATGGAAGGAGTTCGAGAGATTAAGTCTCGAAGTGGTCGCAACACCGCCAAATGCTATTGCTCGGATGGTAGCACTTTCGATTCGACCAACAATCTGTGACAAGATTAAGGACCATCAGAAAGCCGATCAGTCGTTTGAATTCATTAAGTCAGAAATTGATACAGAGAAGTGAAAGGATTTCAACATGGATAGTGACAAGATCCCGTATTATCAAGGACGCTTGTGCATACCTGACTTCAAGGAGTTGAAAAAGAAAATATTAGAAGAAGCTCACTCAGCTCCTTATTCAGTACATCCAGAAGGCACAAAGATGTACCGAGACCATAAGGCGGTATTTTGGTGGAAAGGCACGAAGGGGGATATAGCTGAGTATGTCGAAAGGTGTTTAATATGTCAACAAGTGAAGGTTGAACACCAACGACTGTCAAGGTTACTTGAACCGTTAGAAGTTCCAGAGTGGAAATGGGAGCATGTAACGATAGACTTTGTAGTCGGTTTTCCAAAGTCAACAAGGGGTAATGAAGCTATTCGAGGTCATTGTAGATCGACTCACTAAATCGACTCATTTATTACCGATCCGGATGATATTCTCAATGGACCAGTTGGCACAGTTGTATGTGAATGAGATAGGTTGCATGGTGTACCCATTTCAATTGTATCAGATAGAGATCCAAGGTTCACATTGAACTTCTGGAAAAAGCTTACATCGAGCCATGGGAACTAAGCTAAAATTTGTTATGGTCATTTCACCTTGAGACAGATGGTTAGTCTGAGCGAACGATTCAAACACTGAAAGATATGTTTCGAACATGTATCCTCGAGTTTGGAGGATATTAGGAAAAACATTTACCCTTTTAGTTCGCATACAACAACAGCTATCACACCTCTATGGCATGACACCATACGAGGCATTGTATGGGAGGAAGTGTAGATCACCAGCTCATTGGGATGAGGTCGGTGAGCTAAAGATTTTGCGTCCAGAGGTCATTGAACAGACAGTACAAGTTATTGAGAAAATTCGAGCTAGTATGAACATTGCTCAGGATAGACAAAAGAGTTATGCTAACAAAAGAAAGAATTGGAATTTTCAGAATGTGACAAAGTATTTCTCAAAGTTGCACCAATGAAATGAGTATTACGTTTTGGTAAGGGAAGGTTGCGACCAAGGTTCATTGGTCCGTTTAAAATATTGCATCGTATTCGGAATGTCGCGTATCAATTGGCTTTACCCCCAGTACTTTTAATTGTGCATGACAGCTTCCATGTGTCAATGCTTCAAAACGACGTCCCTAATCCAAATCATGTGGTCAGCCATTTTAGGCATTGATTTACAACAGGGTTTGAGCTACAAAGAAGTGCTAATAAGATCATTAACAGAAATTTCAAGCACTCAGGAATAAGGTGATCCCCTTAGTAAAATTACAATGGTGCAATCACTCCGTCGAAGAGGCAACTTGGGAGAGAGGTAGAGATGCGAGCTAAGTATCCACAACTCTTCTACGAATTTCAAGGTAAATTTCGAGGACGAAATTATTGTTAAGAGGGTAGATTGTAATACCCGTACCTATGGCCTAATTTTATTAGTTTAGGTTTGGCCCGTTATAAAAAAAAATAGAAACAACTAATATTTTAACCCGATCCATTACATGAAAGTCCATTATGTGAAATTATAGCCCACACCTTTTTGTTTTATTTTTCATTTTTGGCTTAAGCCCAAGTGGTTAAAATTTTATTTAATTTTAATTAAATAATGGAGATAATGTTTCAATTTTATCTATTTTAATTAGAATGAAATTTTAAATGATTGAGATAAAGGGCATGTTCGAGCCTCATTTTTTGGGTTATAATCCATTTTGAAATAGTAGATTGATAGACAATGTGTAGTTGAAAAGAAGAGAGAAAAATGTATTTTGAAAAAAATAGGAATCAAATTCCTATTAAGATAATACTTTAATTTTATCTCTATTCTATTTAATGTTAAAAGATAATTGAGATAATGTTTCGATGTTATATTTTTCAATTAAAATTGAAATATTAAATTATAAAGACAATATTTTGATTTTATCTCTACTTTATTTAATTGAGATAGTGTTTCAATTTTTTCTCTTTTAATTAAAATTGAAATTTTAAATTATTAAGATAATATTTTGATTTTATCTCTACTTTATTTCACTTTAGAAATTATGGAGATAATGTTTTTCTATATTTTAAATTCATTATCTTATCCTATTAGTTGAAATATGATTGAGATGATTATAAGATTCTATCACTTTTAAGATTCAAAATTCAATTGAATTAGAACTCTCAAAGCATGGTGGTCCCCATAAATAGGTATCATATGTTCTATTTTCAAGTACATTCATTTCTCCGTAAAATACACACAAATACAAATATAGTATATTCTTTAGTACATGGGTCAAGAGCTGAAGTCCGAAATAAATTACAGTATTTCTCTTATCATTTTCACGAGATATAGTAAGTGTATAAGTATTTTTATGGGATTATATACGTACATTAAATTTATGTATGTTGATTATGAGGTCCTTTAAGTATGTTCTAAGTTTAGACCGGAGTATAGTAGCACTACGCATGAAAATTCTATACCACCCATATTTGGTATAGATTTTCGTCTCTCTATATATGTATATAAGAAGTTCCTTAAATCCTGTACAAATATTTATCCTTATATGCTTATTGAGATTTTAACTCACCCCACTCATTTTACCCCTTTCAGGAAATTGATGGTTCGTGGAAATTAAGGCACGAGGGGACTGGCGAAGTGGCAATTGAAAGGAGACCCACCATGCACGTGTCTATTTACTTTAGAAGATTAATTTATTTGATGTCAAAATTTGATAGCATTTAATGAAGTTTTAAGTTGTAGAATAATAGTTTTCTTTCATGTTCAAGATAAAGATTTAATAGCATAGAGGGCTACACATACATGAAATTGAGGAGCATAATATTTATTGTTGAGAAATTGAATTTCAATTCAATTGCTAAATTATAAATCCTTGAGAGTTTATAGCAAACATAACTTTTCCTGTTTCTTTTATTTTCCATGGAAAACATAGAAAGGATACTTAGAACTAGCAGAGGAATTCCAACTAAGAAAGGATACTTAGAACTAGCAGAGAAATTCCAACTAAGGTTGTTCTGATTTGATCCACGCAAGAGCCATGGAAGTTTGTATTCTTTTAATCTTTCGAAAATTAATAAATCTACGCTCTGCATATGAAAAAGAAAAAAATTGAACATATGGATATAAAATTCGACTTGTAAGGTAACTTTTGAGTACATGAATTAGGAGAAAAAATGAAACAGCAAAATCATGCAAAAGGAAGGAGTACATGGTCTGATATATGAAATGTTTTATAAAATGAAAATAAAGATTGCAAAAATTAAAAGTAGGCATTGACCAGTTTTGTACTTTGAGTTCAACACAAGCTAGGGCCATGTAGGAATCAGTTCAAAAAAGATTTATTTCCTTAGAGAAGTATAGTAGGCACAAGTTCATTTCAATTTCTGAACTTCTCAAAAAGACATTATAGATCATACATAATTGCTTACTCTTGAGCCCTTTTTATCTGCATTATCGTACATCAAAGTCAGTTACACCAACCTCATTCATATTCTCAACTTGTAAAAATGTACTCAAAATTTTAACTATGTTCAATACACAGTTGCAGAACTTCATAACGAAGAAAAATATATCAGAGTACATAAAAAACATGCATCCTATAATCAAGAATGCACACTTACTCTCACTCCCAGATGCTCTGCCTTCCTCATCCTCATCGAATGGTACTTCATCCTCAAAATCATCCCTTTCTGGAAAGGAACCACTGCCTTGAATATCAAACTCGTCTTCTTCCCCATCAGATAGATTATACTTGCTTTTCTTCTTCAATTTTAACTGACAATAGGAAGAAACATACATAAATACCATAAATGCGAACAAAAGATTAAGCAATTAACCTATAGAATAAACTGAGAAAACTTTCAAGGAAACTCACCTGTCGTTCACGTTGAGACCTTAGAATTGCCTTATCAAACTCGCCAAGCCCCTCACTTTGCTCCCCAATTCTCTTATCCACAAATGCTGAAGATTTCCCACTCTGTTCATACTCCTTTAACAGTGTTTTCTTCCTCTGAATTCCATGCCAAACAGCACAATTGACACTCCAGTGTAATTCATTTACACACACATAAATAATACAAGAAAAGGTTCCAAATGCAGATACAGACATATAGGACAGATTGACAGAAACACAAGTACATGGACATTTCACATGGTTCCTTTATCCTCAAAGAGTTGCCATGAATTTGTAAACCCCTATCTAATCATAGAATTGAAACAGATCATGCAGAACCACTCACTTGCAAGCAAAATGATAAATTCAGAAATCCAACATTCATTTTAGCTTCCCAACCTTTCACCTTTATGAGACCAAAATGTTGAAATCTAAATATATATCACTAAAAGACAGCCTTTTACATCAAACTTAGTAGCATTCCTCTGCTTAAATCACTATTTTAAATTACATAGCTTCTTTTATTATTATCAAGAATGGAGGATTTAAACAATAGGTAATGCAAAGGAATTCAGTAGTAGTACAAATGTAGAAGTGCTAGAGATATTCAATGTCACCAGAACACACTTAACACCAAACACGTCTGAAGGAATGTTCTCTACAACAGTTGTTAAGCCAACTATGTTGTACTTACAGAGTGTTGGGAAGTCAAAAGGATAAAATATTCATAGGATGAACTATTATCACATAATAAATTGATAACAAGGCGATCATATGGAGTTTTCTTATGACGCGAGACCAGAGCTCATACACACATAAATAACACAATAAATGAATTCAATTAGCAGAAACATGGATAAATATCGCCGCCTAGCACACAGGCACATACAAATACGTAGAAATATATAAAAAAAAAAATTGAACCTTTTCGATGGCTATGGAGCGGGAGAGCCCAACACGGCGTTCTTCACCCTTTTGCTTCTTACCCAAGATATCGAATTTTCTACGCGACCAAATGCTTTCAAAAGGATTTGGTTTTGGAACCTTGCTTTTCATTGCTACAGAATTCAGAGCACTCAAATTGTTCTTCATCGTCTTCTTGTTTTTCTTTCTCATTGCACTCCCATTGCTTGTTGATTTCGACTTCTTTGCCATGGTTTTGGTAAACAGCTTTCTGTATCTAAGAATTGAGGTTTTACGGTTACAGAGTAGGGTTTTAAGATTTTAGGGAAGACCGTGTTTGGAGAGGACAGATCTGGATGAATGGGCTCATTTATTGGGCTTTAGTAACGGGCTTAAGGAATTACCCGTCATATAATATTGGGGTACTTACAAAAATACCCTTAAAATTATGGATGTTTTGAAAAATCATATGAAATGTTTTTAGGAAGTAAAAAATACTGTGTAAAATGAAAAAGTGACACAATGTCACTTTTTTTATAAAAATGGTCACTTTTTTACTTTTAAAAAAAAACTGACACAAACT
>CAIGRT010189652.1:0-14245 GCA_903798405.1 Fraxinus platypoda | reverse complement strand
TAGGCGCGCCTAGACGGCGCATTTGCGCGCATTTTAGAACATGGGTTGAGAGTATAATCGATTTTTAGTTTTCTAATATGTTTCTATTTAATATGCATTGCTATCAACAAATATGAAATGCTCATTTTTAAATAATTATTTAATGTAGGGGTATATTAGTATGTAATCTACATTACTATCAATAAATATGAATTGCTCATATTTCAACAATTATTTAATGTAGAGGTATACTATAAAAAATATAAGAATTTTTTTTTTATTTTCAACTATATTAATTAAATTTTCTTAATAGGTACGAAAATGGAAATAAGACTAAAATTTTGTTCAACTAAGCAGACCCCGTTTGACCAGTCAACCTGCAGCTGGTTCGTACAAAACCATCGATTTACCCAAATTTGGTCGGTTCTTAACCAAATCATATGCATACGGGTCCAATAAGTCACAAGTCCGGCTAAGGGTTTCAACCCAGTGCCAAATTTAGTAACTATGATTCGTAACTATTAAAGCGTCTTTCTAATAATAACAATAATGTGGTGGGTAGTCAATCGAATTTATATCAATTAAGTCTAGAATCACGAATGATTTTATTTTTATTTTTTGTAATTGAACAAGATTGGTTTTATAAGTTTTACTCTTACTAATTCATAATTAAATTGTTCGCTTAGATAAATTGTTTTATTATACATTGAGTACTCAAGTCATTCAGTGCATAAAAAAATGTTTGTTTATGACCAGTAATAGTAAATAAAGTCGGATACTTTATTTTTGTTAAGGTTGTATATTCTGTATTAAAATTTATCTTGAGTTTGATGATAGAGATAATAATAACTTTAACATTTGTTACACATGCACGTAATATATAATACATCGTAATGAACTCGTGTGATTAAAAATTATTCGATTGTACAACGAGCGTCTAAATCTTGAGCAGTTTATGAACATTAATTTTTTTTATTTGGGATAACAAAGTTGAGATTAGTTCTATAATCAATATCTCGTTGCTTTGAGAAATATGATGAACTAATTAACAAACATAAACTCGCAACGCATAATCCATTTCCTATTTAATAGGGATGATACCATGAATATTTTTGTAATAAAAAACATTAAATGTTTCGTCGGTGGAAATTAGCAGTGGAAGCATTGGGAGACCATTAATGCTAAAAGTTATGTCCCATTATTTGGAGTTTGATGATAAAGAGGTTAGCACCATGCCAGTATGGATAAACTTATCGGGTTTACCCTTGGAAATTTGGAACCTGGAAGCATTGGGGAAGATTGTCTTTAGAGTTGGTAAACCAGTTTCCACCGACAAACTCGCTTCAACAAAAGGAAGACTTTCCTATGCGAGAGGAGTACTCGTTGAAGTTGATGCGTCGATTGAATTGGTGCGGCTAGTTAAGTTGAAGCTACCTAACGGTAAGCCAAGGGAACAAGAGATTTACTTTGAACATGAGCCGAAATTCTGTGCCAAATGCAAAGTTTTTGGCCATACTACACATGATTGTAACCTTAAAAAATAGGCTGCTAGTGCTAAGGAAAATGACAGCATTGTAAACGCTCCGCATGTATCATTGGCTGCTTCACAAACCATATTGAATCAGGCTGTTTCGAAGGCACAAAATGGACAGAATGCTGGAATTCAATCTCAGGCTGAACAGGCTACACACAATGAGAAGCAGAAGGTTGGCTGTAAATCTGGATAAAACAATTCTGCACGGGTTAGTGAACTGGAACAGAATGCTGTGCAGAATGCATTACAGGTTGACGTGGATGAAGGCCCGTTCATTGACATTGTTAGTAGAAAGAAAGGCACGAATCAAAGGCGGATCACTCCCATCAAAATTTCGAAAAATGATTGCACTAATTTGGCTAAATCAGTGGCAGCAAGTCCCTTCTTGTGAATGGAACAAGTGTTAAGACAGCAAGTAATGAGAAGCTCAAAGGAAAGATTGAGGAGCAAAAGGAGTTTGTGGCTACTAAAGATAAGAAGAGAATTTCCCTCGCTTCAACATCATGAAGATTGATACTTGGAATGTTAGGGGCTTGAACCTTCCCTTTAAACAAAATTGGGTTTGGAGTTTCATCAAGCAACATGATATTGATGTAATGGGTATTTTAGAAACAAAGTTGGGGGAGCCGAAATTAGACGGATCTTGAGGAACAAATTTGTGGTTTATCACAAATCAACAACTTTTCTACTCATCGAGCTGGACGGATTTTGGTTTTGTGGAACTCTTTGAAAGTTAACTTGGAAGTGCTTGAGACTACCTCGCAGGTTATCCATTATACCGCGACTTGCAAGGTTAGTTCACTTACATTTTTTGTTACTCTTGTATATGGTTTTCATACTATCGTTAGCCATAGACCACTATGGAATAGCATCTTGGTTTAAATTTCTCTCCGCCATGGTTGATTATGGGGGACTTCAATAATGTGCTAAAATTTGATGAAAAGAGTAATGGTGCGGATGTTATCTCGTATGAGGTGAAAGACTTTGAGAGTTGTTGCCTTAGTCTTGGACTTATGGATATGAGATCCGTTGGTTGTTTCTACACTTGGACAAATAACTCGGTTTGGAGCAAACTTGATAGGGCATTGGTGAATGATGTTTGGTTGCAAATGGGGTTTAATAGCTTGGCTCATTTTCTACCATCGGGGTGCTTATCCAATCACTCGCCGTACATTGTCTCTCTTTTTGTCCAAGAGGAAAGGAAAACAAGAGGAAACCTTTTAGATTTTTCACTATGGACTAATCATGGTAGCTTCCAAGAAGTTGTGCAAAATTGTTGGCAACAAGAGATTAGGGGTACGAAACAATTCACGCTTTGCAAGAAGTTACAAAGTCTTAAAGGAGAGCTCAAGAGGCTTCATGAGAAGCACTTTTCACATGTTTCCATGAAAGCCAAAATGGCTACTATGGAGTTGAAAGAAGCTCATGATAATCCTCTTAATATTGAACTTCAAAGTAAGGTGGCATGCATGAGGAAAGTAGCCCTGGATTTGTGTGAAGTGGACAAAAATTTCTACTATCAACAAGCTAAGTGTGAGTACCTAAAGTTTAGGGACAAATGCACTAAGTTTTTTCACTCGATGGTCAAGAGAAATAGTAAAAGAAACTTCATTGCTACCGTGCTTAAAGGGGATGGATCATATGCTACCTCTTTGGAAGAAGTGGCAGAGGAATTCCTTCATTTCTATAGTGATTTACTTGGAAATATTGTATGGGACATCGTATTGATCTTGACATCTTGAAGAGTGGTTTAGTGTTATCGGAAGAGAATGCTTTGGCCTTAGTTCGAGATGTTTTCGAGCAAGAGATCAAGGAGGCATTATTTAGCTTTGACGGTGATGAGTCACCGAGGCCGGATGGATACATTTCTTATTTCTTCAAGAAGTCATGGTATATTGTTGGTCATGAGTTCATGGGGGCGGTGAAAGAATTCTTTGCTTCTAGTTCTCATCTTAAGCAAACTAATGACACGGTTATTACATTGGTTCTTAAGAGCAATCATTCTACTCGATGGGAGATTATAGGCCAATTGCTTGTTGTAACGTGTTCTATAAGGTTATTACCAAGATCCTAACCTCTCGGTGACGATTGTTGATCAAGTACAAGCCACATTTGTAGAAGGTAGAAGTATGATGGAGAATATCCATCTTGCCAAAGAACTTTTGAGACAATACAATTGCAAGAGGGTTGCTCCTAGATGGCTTCTTAAAATTGATCTTAAGAAGACTTATGATTTTGTTGATTGGAAGTTTATCAAAAGTGTGCTTCATGATTTGAAATTTCTAAATAAATTCATTGATCGGGTGATGGAATGTATTACCACGCCGGCATATTCTATTGCTCTTAATGGTTGTCTTCATGAATTCATTAAAAGGGAAAAGGGGCTTCATCAAGGGGACTCTCTATCCATTTTCTTATTTGTGATTTGCCTTGAATATTTATCGAGGATGTTGAAGTATGCAACCAAGAATGGTGAGTACAATTTTCACCCTAAATGTGGTTCCTTAAAGATTACTCATTTGGCATTGTGGATGACATAATGCCCTTCTCTAGAGGTGATGAAATCTCGGTGGGCATCTTGATGGAATGTTTATCTAATGTTTATAAATCTAGCTTTTACACTGCGATAGTGCATGGGCAAGAGCTGGAGAATATTTATGGTTTTACTAATATGCCGAAGGGATCTATGCCATTTAGGGTCCGTTTGATTGCAAATGTGGAAAATAGGTGGAAATAAAATGTTTTACAGAGAATTGATTTACCTAGAAATTGTTTACTGGGAATTGTAATTAATTGTGTTTGATTGATATAATTTTTTATGGAAAAGTTGAAAGTCTGGTGTTCGTTTGATTTCGTTTTTTTTATGGAAATTGTCCATTAAAGTGATAATGTTTTCTACTATTGGGTCTAGAATTTGTTCCAATTGCCAAAAAAAAATTTGAAAAAAAAATAAACATACCGAATACCATTCGTTTGGCTTTGTTTTGCATGAAAATTGTCAATAAAAGTAAATTTTTTTTTTTTTACCATTGTGTCTAGAATTTTTTCTAATTGCCAAATAATAAAAAAAAAAACCTGTAAAATATTTACCCACGAAAATATCAAGAATTTATTTTCCTTTAATAAAAAAAAAAACCTGTAAAATATTTACCCACGAAAATATCAAGAATTTATTTGCCTCAAAGATGTGAAAAATTTGGAAAGTTAAAAAATATTTTCTCGGGAAAATTTTGCCTATCAAACATTACAAAATTTGGAAAATGGAAAATGTGTGCTATCAAACGGGGCCTTAGATACTTGGGTATTCCCCTAGCAGCGAAAAAGCTTAAAATGAGCTCTTATGATTCCTTTCTCAACAATATTTCGGCCTACATTTGTGCTTGGTCTAGAGCATCTTTGTCCTATGCGGGGAAATCGAAACTTGTTAAAAGCCTTCCTTCAAGGTGTTAAATGTTTTTGGCTCTCTATCTTCCCTATTCCAGCTACAGTTATTTCAAGGGTTATTAGTCTATGCCGCAATTTCCTTTAGGGGTCTAAGAAACCATTGGTTGCTTGGAACAACATTTGCTTACCGAAAGACGGGGGGAGGATTTGGTTTCAAAGACTCGAAATGCTGGAATTCTGCCCTACTCTCAAAGTCACTTTGTAATATTTATAGGAAGAAGGACTTGTATTGGGTCAAGTGGATTAACAATGTGTACATTTTTTTGGGAACGAACAACCCACAAAGGGGACTCGCCTCTGCTCAAGAGGCTGTTGGAAATCAGGGACCAACTTGTTGGTCTAGCTGGAAGCACGCAGGTTGTTGTGAACAGGCTGCTGGAATGGACAGAAGCTAGCAATTTTTGCATGGACAAGGCTTATGGGTTCTTCAGGCAGGCTGGGGTTAAGAAGGCATGGACAAATAAGTTTGGAGACCGTACATTATTCCTAAACACTCCTTCATCCTTTGGTTGGGAATGCAATCCAAATTACTTACTAAGGATAGTCTCCCGCATCTCAACATTGATAGCATTTGTGTTTTTTTGTGGTTCATAAGAGGAATCATGCCAATACTTATTTTTCCAATGCTCTTTCTGCTTTCATGTTTGGAAGAATATTAAGGTTTGGATGGACATTAGAAGAGCAATGACTACTATTGCTAGTGCATTGAAGTGGATCAAGAAGGAGGCTAGAGAAACTTCTTGACAAAGTAAGGTCAAAAGGATTGCATTGGTGATAGTCGTCTACTATATTTGGATGGCAAGAAATAGGAGATTTTTGAGGATCTAAAGCCAAATGTGGATAGCATTGTTAGACGAATCAAAATACACGTATACAAAGTTATATTTTCTTTGTATCAAATGTTTTGATTCAATATGAATCTTTAGCGATGGGTCTATAGATCATATCATTTGTACATCTTTCTTTTTGTTGATTGGGTATGCCTAGAGTAGTTGTATGAGTCACTTGATTTTGATTTGCCCGGTGTACTTGTACATGAATTTTGATCAATAGAATTTTACATTTGGCGATAAAAAAAAAAAGTAAGATGCCACATATCTTTCTTCGTATTCTTTGGCTATATTTATAGAAGGTAAGTCTAGGTGATTGTCATACCTTCTATTGAATTTAAGAGAAAACTTAAAACTATTGCATAACGGTATATAGTATTTTAACAGAAAAATAGAAGAAAAAAAATGCTTATGTATGCATATCTTTAATTGATCTATATGTATATAATTCTTTACACTTTGCCACGTGGCAACACACTATTGGACATTTTAAAAAAATTAAACAATTTTCCGTCCAATCATTTTTTAACAACACATCACATGTCATGCTTGATGTACACTTGGAGTGTACATATAGCATTTTTGTTAATTGTCATAGCTTTTGTTCCCTTTGAAGCATATGTAATCTCATATATCCAAACTTGTTGAGTTAAATTTCATAAAATATACAAATATTAATTTTATAATCTGTTCTAGCTTTTCTATATTGATGGAGCATTATTGGTTAAACGCTTGTTGATTAATTGTTTTCGAGCGTCACGCACCGCTCTAGTGGCAACTTTATTTTGAAAACTTTTGTTTCTGTTTTTCTAGCTCGTTTTTTATCTTCTTTCCATCTGAAACATATTCTTTTGAGTCACATATATACTGCACGAATTCTATGATTTTCATATTACTTTGTATGAGTTTTAGAGAGCTAGATAATATTGTAAACACAATATTCTTTGTATCTTTATTCATATTAAAAAAAATCTCCATTCTTCTGCCAATTTTTTTGTGCTCTTCAAGTGTTTTGATTCTTACTTCATATTGCATCATATAATGTCATCCCTAATTCCTAACAAGTGGTATTAGAGCTTACGGTTTGATTTGTTCGAGATTTTGTTCTTGTGATGGCAACCATGAAGTATGTTATTCCACGTTTGGATCGCAATACTAGATTCTCGTTGTCGTGGCTAAAGATGCAAGCAGTACTCGCTCATATAGATTTGGATGATGCTTTGTTTGAGATTTGATAAGATATCCTCAAATTGGTCGATGTAGGAGAAACAACATAAGGATCAAAAGACCCCATCACATATTCATCTTTATCTTTCGAATTATATTATTCAGGACGTTTTGAAGAAGAAAACGGTAGTTACATTATGATTGAAGTTGGAGCAATTATGCATGTCGAAGAGTCTAAGCAGCAAATTAAATTTGAAGTAGCGCTTGTATTCCCATCGTATGATAGAAAGTACATCACTTGTAGATCACTTAGTTGTCTTTAAAGAAATTATCGTTGATTTGTAAACCTTGGAGGTTAAAGATAATGAAGTTGATTTGAGTTTGATTTTATTGTGTTCGTTGCACACTTTATATATGTCGTTTAGAGACACGATATTATACAGCCGTAATAGTTTCATCGGTGAAAATTATATAATGCTTTGTTTTCAATAGAGTAAATAAAACATCTTGTTGAATCTGAGACTCAAGGAGAAGGTTTTGTTGTTCATGGTGGTTATGAGAGAGGCAATTCGAAGTCTAACTTCATTAATAAAATTTATAACTATTGTAAGAAGAAAGGACACTAAAGAAGGATTGCTATGAGTTGTAAAATAGATAACATTTAGCTACAAATCAGAAGAGAAAGCAATAAAAAACTTTAGGTGAAGCTGACATTGCAGAAAATTACTATAGCGAGGGAAAACGTTTGGATATTTTTTATGGAGATTCCAAACCTGGCGATGATTGGATTCTTGTTATACCTTGCATTTTTCATATGTGTTCTAATCGGGATTTATTTTCAACATATGAAATAGTTACGAAAGGTGTTGTGGTAATGAGTAATAATGGACCTTGTAAGATAGTTTTTATTGGAATGGTCAAAATTAAAATATTTTATGGGATGGTCAGAACATTTGAAGAGGTGAGACACGTTCCAATTTTTTTAAGATAAATCTTATCTCCTTGAGTATTCTTGATTCAAAATGGTACAAGTACACCAGTAAAGAAGGAGTTCTGAAAGTTAGTAAATGTGACCATATTATATTGAAGGGACAGAAAAGGTCCCAGTTATATGTTTTGTAGGATTTTACTGAATCATTGGAGACCAATCAGCAGATATTGAGTTCATTGGTGGATACTGAGTTTGGTACAATACTATTGGAGTTTGGTTTGAGGTCTACATTGAAAAATACATCTCAGTCGAGCTCATAAGTTATGGGTAATACCGCATTTTCGTCGCACCAGTAGTGCCACCGTATTCCATTGCTAGAGATGGACCCGAAATATTAGGCCTTCACAAAGGTACGAATATGATTTAATGGCATATACTTTAGTGTAGTTGAAGGTATTGAGTCTAGTAAAGAATCTTCTACAGAAGCAGTTTGTCATGGTGATTATGTTACAAGGTATGTTTCTGCCGTATTTGGTAATTTGTGAATTATCTATGAACCTGTTACTCGTGGTGATAATTCAAACAACTTTGGCACCTGAGGTAATTCTGTAGAGCAATGCTTGGATTCAATTGATTTTCAATTATTTGTTTGTCCTAGTTGAACTTTGTGTAAAATGAGGATATTTTTTGTTGGAAAGTTTTTTGTTTGTTTGTTTGTTTGTTTAAGAACCATTAGTTTACTCCTTGGAGTGGTACTCATCTCCAGTGGAAATTTTTTGAAATTTTGTTAATTGCAGTGGAATTTATGTCAAGGAAAAATGGGTTAAAGAGGAATCAAAGTTGGCAATTGAAAGTTTGGAGCAACAACTGGGCGTTCGGGTGCCCAAACGGGGTGCTAAAGCACCTCGAAACTTCGCGTATGAGCCATTAGTTTACTCCTTGGAGTGGAACTCGTCTCCGGTGGATTTTTTTTTGAAATTTTGTTAATTGCAGTGGAATTTGTGTCAAGGAAAAATGGGTTAAAGAGGAATCAAAGATGGCAATTGAAAGTTTGAAGCAACAACTAAGTGTTCGGGTGCCCAAACAAGGTGTTTTAGCACCACGAAACGTAGAGTATGAGAGCCATTGGTAGCACCAGGATGCCGCTTGCTTAGTGCCGATTGCCATTCGGGCGCCTATCATCGCGCCCCACTCGCCTACCACTTGAGCGACAACCTTATTTGGAAAAGTTTTATTTCCGTTTTTCTGGCTTGTTTTATCCTCTTTTTCATATATAACATATTCTTCTCGGTCCTATATATACTCCACAAGTTGTATAACTTTCATATGACTTTGTATGAGTTTTAGAGAGTTGGACAATATTGTAAACACAATATTCTTTGTATCTTTCTCCATATTATTATTAAATTCTCCATTCCTCTGGGAATTGTTCTTATGCTCTTCTAGTGTTGTGATTGCTACTTCATATTGTGTCATATAATCTCGTCTTTAATTCCTAACAATTAGTATCAGAGCTTAATGTTTGATTTGTTTGAGGTTTTGTTCTTCTGATGGCAGCTTTTGGATTGCGGCACCAGATTCTCATTGTGGAGGGTAAAGATGCGAGCAGTGCTCGCTCAGATGGAGTTGGAGACTCTTTGTTAGGATTTGACAAGATATCCTCAAATTAGTCGATAGAGGAGAAACATCGTAAGGATCGAAATGTTTTATCACAGATTCATCTTCATCTTTTGAATTATATTTTTCAGAACGTTTTGAAAAAGAAAATTGTAGCTACATTATATTTGAAGTTGGAACAATTATGCATGATGAAGAGTCTAACCAACAAATTGTAGTCGAAATAACGCTTGGATTCTCATTGTATGACAGAAGGTACATTCACTTGTAGATCACGTGGCTGTCTTTAAATAAATTGGTACTGATTTGGAAATCATGGAGGTTGAGTATGATGAAGAGGATATGTGTTTGATTTTATTATGTTTGTTGCTAGTTTCATATATTTCGTTTAGAGACACGATATTATAGAGTCGTGATACTCTCACCGTTGAAGAAATATATGATGTTTTGTTTTCAAAGGAAAAGATGAAGCATTTGTTGGATCTGAGGCTCAAGGAAAAGGCCTTGTTGTTCATGGTTGTGAGAGGAGCAGTTCGAAATCTAACTTCAGTAATAAAATTTGTAACTATTGCAAGAAGAAGGGCGCATAAAGAAGGATTTCTGTAAGTTGCAGAATAGAAAAAAAATTGGTAGGAAATCAAAAGGAAAAGAAACCAGAAACTTCGACACCTTCCTTCTCGTTAGCTGGGCCCCTGATCCGCGCATTTTTACTATCCTAGGTGTCTAGCGGCAAAGTCTTCCTTCCCGTTGTAGCCACTAGAGCCTTTTTCGATATAAGTGAAGTTGACATTTATGAAAATTGCTACAATAATGTATAACTTTTGATTATTTTTTACGGTGACTCCTAACCTAACAAGGATTGGATTTTCGGTACAGCCTGCACTTTTTATATGTCCCAATCGGGATTTGTTTTTAACAAATGAAACAGCTACGAAATGTGCTGTGGTAATGGATAACAATAAACCTTGTAAGATAGCTGATATTGGAAGGGTCAAAATTAAAATGTTTGATGGGATGGTCAAAATACTTGAAGAGGTGAGACACATTTTAGATTTAAAGAGAAATCTTATCTCCTTGACTAATCTTGATTTAAAATAGTACAAGTACAATAAAGAATGGGGAGTCCTGAAGGTTAGTATAGGTACCCATGTTGTATTGCAGGGACATAGAAGGTCGCAATTATATGTCTTGCAGGATTTTACAGAATCATTGGAGACCAATCAGTAGAAATTGAGTTCATTGGTGGATATTCCATTTGGTATAGTACCATTGGAGTTTGGTTTGGGGTCTACATCGGTCGAGCTCAGAAATTATAGGTAATGCCGCTTTGTTACCACCACCAGCCATTTCATCGTATTCAATTGCTAGATACTGAACCAAGGTGAGATATTAGGCCTCCACAAAGGTACGAAAAAGCTGATTTAGTGACATATGCTTTAAATGTGGTTGAAGGTATTAAGTCCAGCAAAAAACCTTCTATAGAAGCAGTTCCAGTGGTGATTCTGTTACAGGGTATGTTTCTGTCCTATTTGGTAATTTGTGAATTATTTGTTGCTCGTGGTGATAATTCGAGCAACTTTGGCACCCGAGGTAATTCTGCCGAACATTGCTTAGTTTTAGTTGATTTTCAATTATTGAGTTTCTCGTAGTTGGAATTTGTGGAATAGAAGTAGAATTTTTGGTTGGTGAGTTATTTATTTATTTATTGAAGAGTCATTGATTTATTTTTTGCAGTGGAACTCGTCTCCAGTGGAGAATATTTGAAACTTTGTTCATTGCAGTGGAATTTGTATAAATGAAAAATGAGTTAAAAATGGATTAAAGTTGGCAATAGGAAGTTTGGATTAACAACTGGGTGCTCAAGCGACCAAATCGGGCGCCTGTGTGCTAAGAAACGGATTTTGGGACCAAAACTCAACGCCTGAGCGCCATTGACAGCGTCGGGATGCCGCTTGCTTGGTGCCAGACTACTGCTTGAGCGTCACGCGTCGCTTGCCTGGAGCAAGGCTTTTGCTCAATTGGTAGCCTTATTTTGAAAAGTTTTGTTTCTATTTTTCTAACTCATTTTTTATCCTCTTTCCATCTAAAATTTATTCATTTGGGTCCTATATGTATTCTACGAATTGTATGGCTTTCATATGACTTTGTATGAGTTTTAGAGAGTTAGATAATATTGTAAACACAATATTCTTTATGTATTTTTCCATATTAATAAATTCTCAATTCCTTTGTCAATTGTTCTTGTGTTCTTCCTGTGTTGTAATTGCTACTTTATATTGTGGCATATAATCTCATCCTTAGTTCTTAACATTCTAGGTAGCTCATGAATTTGCATCTTCAAGCCAATTGAACAATGTCTTGGTCTTAACAATTAATTTGAACTTTCTATATTATTAGGAGTTGTTACATTTTTTATTTTGTATTAAACCACTATAAGTAGTCTGTTTTATAAATAACAGAGTAAAAAAATAAAATATAAACTTAGGAGGGGCTCAGAGTTACCCTCAGCTAAGGTTGAAAAAAAAATAAAAAGTAGACTTTCAATGTCTGGGTAATAGTACAATGTAAAACCTAAAATTATACTTCATTATTTTTCATGTGTTAGAATTTGGGCGTGACCCGAATTCCTTATTGAAGCAATTGAAAAATTCTAATTAAGGTGCACGTCAAGAGGAATTCAGTTTGAAATGCTATTGGAGTTTTATTCAAGTTGAAATTCTATTTGGAAGCCCTATTGAGAGTTTGAATTTGTATTGGACTTGAAGATGTTGAAATTATGGACTGAAAAGAAAAGTCTCCGCATTTTCGCTAGCCTACTGCTAGCTGGCCGCTCGAGCAACACCTGCAGGTTTTCTCCCGAGACTTGGTAGCTCGCCTTTCGCTCGTCTGTGGCTCAAGCGACGGACTTGTCGCTAACTTATCGCTTGAGCGATATGGTTATCCGGCCTAGGCATTTTTCGCGTATTAACAGGTTTTTTGGCATTCTACTTCTCATATATTAGGGTTTGGACGTTGCCCTACATAGTTGCCTATATATACTTGACTCTTTTCTACAATTTATGAGAGAGGTTATGATAATATATGATGATTTAACCTCGATGATTACTAGAACTTCAAATCAATCGTATATTTCTCCATTATTATTCATGAATCAATAAAATCTCCAAATTCGTCTACCATATTTATTGTCTTTTATTATTCTTTTGCTTACGATCATATACTTCATATTTTGCCATACAATTTCAATATTTCAATCATGAATTACAACAAGTAGATCAGAGCANGTTGCCCTACATAGTTGCCTATATATACTTGACTCTTTTCTACAATTTATGAGAGAGGTTATGATAATATATGATGATTTAACCTCGATGATTACTAGAACTTCAAATCAATCGTATATTTCTCCATTATTATTCATGAATCAATAAAATCTCCAAATTCGTCTACCATATTTATTGTCTTTTATTATTCTTTTGCTTACGATCATATACTTCATATTTTGTCATACAATTTCGATATTTCAATCCTGAATTACAACAAGTGGATCGGAGAAATACATAATTCTTAACAAGTAGTATCATAGCAATCCCGTCGATCCTTAAGATCATGCATAATTAGATCTGAATTGAACGTTTCCAGCTGTAATTAATGTGAATTTTCTTTATTAAATAAGATTCTCTTAAGGCCTATACTTTTTTGTTTACACTTGGGCTTAGTTTCCCCTCAACAACCAGCTACCGCGTAAATATGTACCAAGGCACATCAAATCTGGTCTTGGTTTTACAACTGTGACAGCCACTTGGCCTGAACGCGTAAGCGTGTGTACGAATCATGTGAAGTTAATCCACCTAATGAAGTGATTGAACCTATACTGACGTAGGCAATATTTAACATTAATGTGGGACCTTTTGGAACGGAACCTCAATCCCAATATGCTAAATCTGGTATGCCTCAAACTTTGCCATGTGTGCTCCGAAGTCGAATTGCGATGGCGGAAATAATATGTGGTTGGTTGTCAATGAGGTTATGCCACTCTAAAAGTAACCCTTGATGCAGTGGAAGAATTGGGCCTACTCGACTTTCTAGTTTGAGGAAGAGACAAGGATATACTGCTGCTTGAGGGCCAATGTGGCTTTTTGAATAGGAGATTGCAAACAAAATCCACATAGAATGAACATAGAGTAAATAATAAGTTCATATGGAATTATATGATATGTAATCTTTTGGTATTGAATCCCATTTCCCTACCGTATGTAGAAGCTCAATTGATTATTGTGATCATAATGAACTATTGGACTTAGTTTAACTGAGAGCCTAAAAACTAGTTTCTTGATGTGATGATTTACATGTCCAAAAGACCTAATGTTCATATCATGTGAAATAACAAAAAAAAAAATTTGTTTATTTATTGCAATGCTTTTATATATATATATAGCCCATATTTGATTTGGATTAAACTCAAATTAAAATATTAAGTCAAAGTCAAAAATTAATTTTAATCACAAATTTAATGAGACCGACAACTTTTCAACCACACATTTCATCAACTTTTATCAAAATCTACCGAAAATCTGATTTTAATTTCTACCAAACATGGGCATAATCTTTGTCCGGACAAGCACAGGCCAATTAGTATTTGAGTTTAGGCAGCTAAAATAATAAGAATTATAATAATTTTATAGTGAAACTTTTTTCTCCATAAACCATTCTTGGTGACATGTAGGGGTGGGCGCGGGTCGG
>CAIGRT010189645.1:0-16188 GCA_903798405.1 Fraxinus platypoda | reverse complement strand
TTCTATCACAATATACTAAAAATCTAATTTTAATCCTCACCAAACACCTTCCAAATAATGACCATTAAACAGGGGCATAATAATATTTTGAAATATAGATATTCTTCCAAAACATTAATACAATATTTTTTTTTGCTAACTCAATTTTCTAAACATGATTTTGAATTTAAAAAAAATAAGAATTATTTTTAGCTAACTCAACTAGCAAAATTCGTGCTCATAACATGTTATAAGAAGGGGGAAAACAATAGAAATATATATCAAGTGTAAATTTATCATTGCATTGTCCCTGTGTGTAAAGTTCCAATAAGAGTTACAATCTCAATAAAATACATTCCGCTGGAGTAATTTAATGGGCTTGTTTGACATGATTTTTTGAGAAGTCAAAACTTTTGAAATCCAAAATTACTTTTTGACTTGTTTTGCTGATTTTATGAAAATGCTTCTTCTATTTACGAGAGCTCTTAGAAGAAGTTGATCCAATGTGACCGTACTTACGAAATAGAAAATCATTTTAGAAATTAAGTTTCAAATAAAAATTAATGTAACTTCTTCAAGAAACTCTTCTTCAAGAATAAAAAACAAAAGCAAAATTCATGCCGAAAAGGCCCGACTTCTATTTTAAAACCAACCAGTAACACACAAAACATCAATGTAAAACACATTAGATTGTCGAAAATGAGGAGGATTCAAAATAGATTATAATACACCTTAACTAACCTCGTAACTTTCATTTGTTACAACTTGTATTACGATGAGTGCACGGATATAAAAAATGTGACTTTAACAAAACTATATACAGATGAAGTCACGGACTCCAAACACTTCAAAATTGCACTAGTTATCGTAATCCTTTTTCCTTTTGTTACTTCAAGTTGTCACCTCTTTTCCAGCAACCTGCACAAGAAAAAATACAAACAATTTCAAAACTGTTCACCCTCTTTTTATCCTCAGGAAGGATATGAAAAAGCTATTAGTTTATCCTGATACATAAGAAAACTTCAAGCAGGGCATCAGGTTTTTGTAAGGAACGCATAAGGGCTTTCTAGGTGCATAGCAATGAATAGGATGAACATTCCAACGAACAATATATTAGTTTCTTTTTCGTATTTCTGATTGTGAACTACCAAGGAATCCCAGGTCAAGACTGATAAGCTATTGCCTCGGGAGTGACAGGACCAAATCGAAAAATAACTTAGCCCTCAGCTTTTGCCATACATGCACGTGTGTTCTTTGTAAATACAGTTTTTACGAGGTTAAGCATATATGAAATTGTCTTTGGAATATTTCCAAGAATCCTACTATAGCATGAATCTACCTTCAAAGTAAGGGGAAAAAACCTATAGGTGTAGTAAAATGAAGCTAATGGCCATAACAGTGGTCACTTCTTGACTATGTTGGATACTGACAATTCTAGAACATTAATGTCTTGTTTGGTAAGGTAAATTGAACTAAACCAGGACGGGTTTAATACCATTCCTCCTCCATCTGTAAATACTTCAAGGAGGCTTTGCCTGGAAAATGGAAAAAAAGAAAAAAAAAAAATGGATTCATGAAGNCCATAACAGTGGTCACTTCTTGACTATGTTGGATACTGACAATTCTAGAACATTAATGTCTTGTTTGGTAAGGTAAATTGAACTAAACCAGGACGGGTTTAATACCATTCCTCCTCCATCTGTAAATACTTCAAGGAGGCTTTGCCTGGAAAATGGAAAAAAAGAAAAAAAAAAAATGGATTCATGAAGGTTTAATTACTGAATCGAGTGATGATGTATGCAACTCCATAATCTCATTACCAAAATTTAATCCTTAAGAAAAATAGTTTAGTGAAAGATATCGATTTAATTAATTTGAAATTTAATTAGTTCTACACAACAAGGATAGCTAACGAAAAAGGTATCTCACCTTGTGTTTTCTCTCAGAAGGATGAGAAGAATTAGTTTGAGGCTTACTGAACCTGCACATTAAAATGATAGTTCGGACCAGAAACTTAGAACCTTCATCAAATACACGGTCCAGAAGGCATTTAAATTAGGCGAGCATTTCACAAAGATAAGAACTGGTGTCAACTGTTTGAACCCACAACTTCCATTCAGATTCATATCATAAAGAAAAGATTTGTGAATTTGTAGGCCAATCCAGATTCGTAAATCAAATGCAATAAGAAATGTTTGAAGTGCATGACACGATAAGAACCTTGTAAGCTTAGCCAAACATGCTACAGAATTGGTGACAATAAATTTTGTAAAATTCAATGCGTACCAACTTCTATGAAAATGCAGAATCTTAGGGCTTGTTTGGGAGGGATTAAAATTGAAAATATAGCCGTTGGAGTTGACTTTTATTAGACGAGTGGGACCCAATAACGGCTATATTTTCAATTTTAATTGAATTTTAATCTTTCCCAAACAAGCTCTTAGATAAACTTTGGAGCTTGTTTGGAAGGGATTAAAATCAGATTAAAATTGAAAATATAGCCGTTGGAGTTGACTTTTATTAGACGAGTGGGACCCAATAACGGCTATATTTTCAATTTTAATTGAATTTTAATCATTCCCAAACAAGCTCTTAGACTTATTTCACAAATACAACCGAAAGTTCGAGACCAATTCATAATAATAGGTTGGAGACAATGGTACAATTTTTCCAACTAATTAAGTTGAATTTAAGGGCAAAACTTGTATGTTTAGCACTGAATGCAAATTAATGGTGTGGAAGGGAGGGAGGGAGTACGCGCATGGGTTATATTGGCGTGTAACAGAAAAGCCCAACACCAAGGGTAGAAAAAGACATCTGGCAGTTACAAAGTCAACTCGTGTCTGAATGAATGTGTACTGTACCAGCAACTACTCACCCTCCTCCCCAGTGCCCCCTACACCTGCATGTGAACTGCCCCCAACCCAATACCCAAGAGCCTTATAAATATGCACCCCTCCCCCACCCAAAATTAGAGGTGGGCACCGGATGGTTCGGTCCAGTACATAAATCAAATTCAATAAGACTGGTTGGAAGGGCATGACTAGAAAAACACGTTATAAGCTTAGCCAAACATGCTACTGAATTGGTGAAAATAATTTTTGTGAAATTCAACGAGAACCAGCTTCTATAAAAACGCAGAAATTTGTGTACTTCTTTTGAAGTGACAATAAGCCACCAATAATGTAACCATTACAGCAAAATATAACAAAAGAAATGATGATTCCAGTACCAATAGGGCCTTTAATTCTCCCATTTGATCTAGGTCCACTGCTGTTGAAATTTTAATCAGGCAGAACATATTCAGAAGTTGGTGGCCAATGGACTGTTAAAAAGGAAAATCTTTGTTTCCTAAAACAGTATAGGCAGTATATGTAGTATTCTCATTATCGTACCTGTTTCCTTATTGTATCTGATTTTATTTCTCATTGTAAATTGATTCTCCTAGGAATAGCCAGATAGTTAGAATGGGGGGAAACTTTTTCTCCTTTATTAGTTTTATTATGCTGCCTATTTATAGTTCTTTGTACATGTCTAGAATTTATCAATTGAAATGCCAAGCAATTATATCCAACATGGTATCAGAACCTCTCTAGAATTCTAGGGAATTTTCTCATTTGGATTCCCAATGTCTCAACAGAGAAACTTGTGAACATCAAAGAGACTACCAGCTAAGCCTTTTCATACAATCATAAACAAGCTGCACATGAAGAATATCTACACGCCAGTTTGAGGGGGAGTGTTAGAAAGAAAAATCTTTATTTCCCGGAATGGTATGTAATGTGTATTTAGTATTTTCATTATTGGACCTGTTTTCCTTGCCTGATTTTACTTTTTAGTTGATTCTCCTAGAAATGGCTGGATAGCTAGCATAAGGTAAATATTTTTCTCTTCATTATTTTTCTTGTACTGCCTATTTATAGCTCCTCATGCATGTTCTGAATTGATGACCGGAAATACTAACCTATTATTTCAAATGTTGGTCAAATAATTACATATAGGGTCTAAGCACATTTTAATCACATTAATGCATTTACCAAATGTGCATTTACTTGACAACAGCATAATTTATTAGCATAGATGAGGAGAAGTAGAGATCAAAGTAAGAAAGCATTATAGTGCCAATAGCATATCACAAGTATTTAGCAATAGTTATTGACCAAAACTGCGTGGCAATATATAAAATATCTACACATCTAATTATACTCTTGTAGGGGATAACTAAACATTTAATTACGTAATAAAAATTCTTGACAATGATAACTAAGCCATACCTTTTTCTTTGTGCGCCTCTTTCTAGAATGAGAGTTTTGAATTGGCAAACATGAAAGACCATATCCCTCCTCTGAGTTTAGCAGAGAACTAGGTCTCCCATCCCTTTTCTTCACAACAGGAACATCCTCACCAACTTTCTTTGTCTCATCTACATCGATCTGCTTGTTGATTTGATCACAATGGTGTAATGCTTTTGTTGAATTTGCATCAACCTTTCGTTTATTCCTCACATCAGATGTGTTCTTGTTCACCTGTGATTTGGATGGTCGGAGTTGACCAACTTCTCCATGACTAGCAGTGGCTGCTTGAAGCTTTACAGCATCCTAGTAGAACCACACAAAACAAAAGGAGGAATATTACATTTACAGATACAATAAACCATCACGTGGGAACACCTCCTTAAGCTTAAGCGAGATAACACATTTATTTATTATAGTTAAATCTTCACCACAGCCCCTCATATGCAAGATGAATTCATTTTTATCAAAGGTCTTGCACGTTCACAATTTTCATAAATGAGTAGCAGTATGACTTGAACCACATCATCCAAAATGAGGATAAGAATTCAACAAAAAAAGGTGGGGATATAAGTGCAATAATAAACAAAGATTGGAGACTTTTAGTACAATTAAAATGTGGTGCAACTGAAAAATTTGTGGTGTATAGCCCACCCAAAGGTTAAACCAAATCAACTTGCATTGTTGACCCATACATACTTTTTGATCAGCACATCATAAAAATGAGCATGTATTTCACATTGTCAAGACAAATAAAATTTCTGGACTCCATTGATGCTAGAATCGTGCCTACAAGACTCGATACTGTTAGCTTCCAAAGCAGCCACCACATGCCCACCTCGCCTGGCCACTCTACTAACCTGAGTACTCTTAACATCTCTAATCCCACCAGACGGCTTTCCATTAATATTAAAAAACTGCTCTTCTCCGTGTCCAATGTGCTTTAATGAAGACAATAGCGATGCAGACTGTCATAGGTCCCCTCTTGCCGAAACCCCTCAGTATTATCATTTTCTCACAGTACCCAAATGATATACTGAATATCTTCTAGTAAAATTGATTTCGTTACAAACCATCGGAACACCCAGCCTAATCCCTGCTGCCATGGATTCCTCTATCGTTAGGGGCTTTCCAATGGAACTTGAAAGATAACATAATGCAGTTTTTTCATAGAGGAAAATAGGCAAACTGGGAAAGGTAACCAGCACTGGAACAACAGCCAGTTCTACATCATATCTGAATGTTGTAGTCCATTTTAGAACACTCATCATGTAATATCCTTTTATCTACTAATAGTGGTCTACAGCTGTAGCTATAGGGATTTTGATTCCGTAAAGACAGTTTTCTTCAACCACAATCTTTTAAAATATTCATCCAAAAGAAGTTAATGATCATGTGAATATAATCTTCAACCAATTGTAAATCCTCCTCTACATCCAAAAGATGCAAGTGCTTACATACCTTTAACAACAAAGACTTACAATGAAAATTTTCCCCTATAAGAGAAAAATTGAATGGTAAAGACAATTTTAGCATTTCTTCCTCACTTTAGATAACCATTGGTCACCCTTCATGAGAGCACGGTGGTTTTGGCATCACAAATGGTGTAGATTCTTTTGTAAGAAGAGATGCAAAAGATTTTTGCAACATTCTTGATGCATTGAGGGTGGTGGTGGTGGTTAGGCAGTTGTGTTGCGGGGGTGGTAGAGTGGCAGGCAGTAGGTCAGGTGGCTTAGGCAGGTTGGAACTTCCCCCCCAGGAAGGAAAGAAGAAATTCTCGAGAGAAGCCAGAGAATTTCCCAGAAAGAGTTTTTGTTCAGTAAGCCATTTTCTATGCAATTTGTCTGACTACATTACCTGCAAGAATTGGTTATGGGAACAACACGGCCAAATACAAGCCAACACACAAAGGGCCGTGCTTGCAGCCACATGGATAGGATGCAAGTTGTAGGTAGACTTTATTTCAATTCAATAATAACAAGCTAAGCATTCCCAATAAATTTAGGGCTGGCTAATACCAACTAAAAATAGGTAAGTTATCAGTTAGATAAAAGTCAGAATGATAATCAATCCATACCTTTTTCTCCATACCAGTCTTTTCAGAATGAAATTTTTCAACAGGCAGCCAAGAAAAATCATATCCCTCATCTACTTTTAGCTTAGAATTGGGTCTCCTATCCCTTTTCTTCACGTAGGGAATATTCGGAGATCCTTGCTTGGTGACATCCAGACTCCTCTGCTGGTTGATCTGATCAAAATATTGCAATATTTTTGATGAATTTGCACTTAAATTCTCTTCATTCCTCTCATGGCCTGTGTCCCTGTTCACAAGTAATTTGGACCGTTCCGATTGACCAACTTCTCCAAGACCAGAAGTAGCTGCTTGAAGCTCTTCAGCATCCTGACAGAACCACACACAACCAAAAGAGGACTGTTTTTGTTACATAAACCTTCAGAACTGATAATTGGAACTAAATAAATAACAATTTATGCACTATTACTTATACATCTGCTACTGTTACAACAATATCCATAATAATGTAGACGTCCAAACGTGGGATAATAGGAATCACTGTTGCCATATCTGGATTCAGATCTAGAAATAAAATTGTAATGTAGAATCACAAATCAGGAATTAAATAAGCATCATTACGAACACTAGAACAGTTTTTTCAAGAAAAATCTATTTTAGGAAAACACTCTGGTATAACATGATTATGTAGCCTAAATTGTATAAAAGGTACTTTCATCACCATGTATGAGTTCAAATCCACATCAAAAGTCAACATAAGAGTCACTAAACTAGAAACAAAAATGAATATGTAAGCAAGTGATGGCAAAACAAAAGTAAGATACAAACATATGGACAAACCAAGATATAACAGTAGTATATGTATCATGAGACTAAATAAATGAAAATAAATTTTTAATGACAACACGAGAAATATTTAAAAGAAAACATGAGAAAATTCAAACAACCAATCGACTCTACTCGAATATTGTCAGGTTTTAGGCTCATCTCAAAGCACCTGCTCCGGTTTTAGTCCTACACTTATGATGATAGCATCGTAAGTGGAGCAATGCTATGATGATAGCTCAAGTGTGAAGAACAAAATGGATTTGTCAATGGAGCCATCTCCAAGCCTTCACTTGAGGATCCTAACACTTGAGTTCTGGAAGCAACGTGATTATATGGTGGCTTCCTGGATCGTCAATGTTATTATCCCCTCTGATCTCGGACTATTTGAAATGGATGAAGTACCCGCGTCGACACGACAAGACACAACGTGGGTATGAGTGTAGGATATGTGTTGGATCCTCCAAGTTTCAACCGGGAGACTTCGTCATTTTTTTCTTCTTTTTTTTTTCCCCTTTTCTTTCCCTTTTCTTTTTGCCCATTTCTACTCTTTGTAAACCTAACATCGCCACCGAGAGGGTGGAGGAAGGCGGAGGCAATAGGTTTTCCCTTCTTTTTCTCCCTTCTTTTTTCTTTCCCTTTTCTTCTTTTTTTCCCCTACTTTCCCTTTCAGTATTAATGGTTTCGGGTTTTCTTTGTATAAAATGAAAATTGATTCCATATAGTGTTACCTAGTATTCCACTAAGTTCAAATTGCAACCAAGTCCCTCATTTTCTATTTTATATAATATTTAGTAATTAACTTCTCATAATTGAAAACTAAACCTCAAATATCTATTTTATTTGTCTTAATCTCTTATTCAATACTCATTCCTTTTTTCGTGAACAATTGATTTTGGCCTATTGAAATTTGAAAGACGTACCCACGTACCTGTGTCCGAAATTTGGACTCTTTTTAGCCATATCCATGTATCCTATAGTTTAGAAAATAAAAGATTCAACACTCAGATACGCACCTGTATTCGATACCTGTACCCAAATTCGAGCATCATAGATTATCCCATGACTTGCAGGAATTGCTATCTGTACAAAAACAACTAGAGACCTCTGGTTGGTTCTAGAAGAAATATCATTGCAAATTGATGGTCCGAGGAATTTCGAACTCCAACAAAGTATGAGTTCCATATTTCAAGGTTCTTAATCTATAAGTACTCCACGCCAATACAATAGATTTTATCATGAGACAAATTCTCTCCCTTTCATCATTCTTTCTTAAACAAGAAAAATGCTTGATAGGAAGTGGAGAGAGGCATAGGAGAAGAAGTTAAAGCTTTAGAGGATAAATACACTTGGGAACTCACTTCTTTCCCCCAAACAAGAAGGCTATAGATTGTAAATGAGTGTATAAAATAAAAAATAAACCCATTGGCACCATTGACTGTTACAAAACTCGTTTGGTAGCTAAAGGTTCTAACCAACAAGAAGGGCACAACTATTAGGAAACTTTTGCACCAACAGCCAAGTTAACCACAATAAGAACTCTGCTAATTGTTTCAACGGTTAAACTTAGCATCTTCACCAATATAACTTGTGTCATGCTTTCTTCCGTAGATTTAGTAGAAAAAGTTTACATGTAACTCCCACTAGGTTTTCAAAAATCAAGAAATGAGAATACGGTTTGTAACCAAGAAATCTCTACATAGCTTAAAGGAAGGTGTAGGTCTGTGATTCACAAAGCTGTCTAGTTCATTAAGACTTGATATACCTTTTAAAAGGCCAACCTTGTTAAAAGGGGTATCTCAAACCCTTATATGTTGGGTATTAGTTCCATCTTTATTTAATATGAGATTTATCACTTAACATACCCCACAAGATAGTGGCATTCGAGAACACCAATCTTGAAATCCGTGTGTTCATTTGAATCTTAGTCAAAACAATTGCTCAAATGAACTTAATGAGCTCTCATACTATACTCAGACTTGAGGATCTATTTTAAAAGATCAACCCTTGATAAAAAGAGTAGCTAAATCCCTTATATGTTGATTTTATTTCATCTTTATTCAATGTGAAATTATCCTTTAAGATAGTTGATAGTTGAGTGTAGGATACTAATAGTTAATGATTATAATGAATAATTCTATTATTTATATTCTTGTTTATGTTGATTATAGCATTCTTGCCGAAGATAATCTAAAAGAAATTTAGTTCATGAAGGAATTTCTTCAAAATATGTTTAAAGTAAGGGCCTTAGATATGTAAAACCCTCTTAGCATTAAAATTGTACCTGTGGCTCACTTTTTCTAAATAATGGGGAAAAGGACCGAAATATGCCACTAAAAGACTCTAATGTGATAATCTGTAGCTTTCTTAAGGAGCGGGTGTCCCTCAATAGAGATCCATGTAAAAGATGATCGAGTTCGCCCTTGTAAAAAGCTTGATAAACTATTTTCCTTTGTGCATTTAAAGAGTGAAATTTATATCGACCAATGATAAGTAGTCCTTGAGTTGTTTGAAAAGTTAAGTCTCCCTGGCACATGTCGTTTGAAAACAGAATCAAAAGTTGAGTAAGTTGAATAGAGAATTCACAAGGCAATTTATGTTGATTAGAGATTCTTACATTACTTGATGGGAATGGTCAACTTCGTAAAGGAATCCTTCTTTTTTGCATCTAGTTTTTTTCGCTTGCCTATGCTTTAGTAACTTAACATCATACTCATTCTATGCGCTGATACAATATTTTTCAACTTCTATGTTGGAGTATTGTGAAGTTAGATGAGTACTCTATTTACTTGAAGACTTTGGCATTCATCTTCGGAATTTCATGCAGCAGCCAATCATCTATCTAGATAAAAGATTTGAAGGTCAATAAGGAGTTGGTAAGGCATTGACTTGAGTTCATGAATGAACTAAACACATAGAAATATTCCGTCATCTAGTTTGCAAGAAGGTTCGGAAAGGAATTATTTCTGCCAAGTTTTTCGCCCTCATAATGAACTCGCAAGAATATGGCTGTACTAAAGCTCTTGGTGGGGATATCTTCCATCATTATTGTCCAGAAAAGGTGTTCAAGATCTTTAGATGCCATCTTGAAGAGGTAGTGTTGGAAATTTTGTTGATTCCAACCCATAAACAGACACAATCAAGGATGACTAGAATCTTTCTTTATTTTTAGTTTTCTTTAATTGAGATTTGTACAACTAAAAAAAAATTGCATATATAGTTTTTCGCAACTAGGATCAACTTCATTAAAGATTGCATTGAAATAAGCAAGCATATCAATGAAACACACAAATTAGCATTGATTAGTCTATACTTCCATGTCAAGATAGAAAAAATTTAGCACTTTTTCCACCATTTAGATGCGGCGACCACAAAATGTAAAGTTTAAACTTTGAAAAAAATGAAAATAACAATTATCCACATTTTCGTATTGAAACACACATTCAGTATAACTTTAGTTGTGACTAGGAGAGAAACAACACCATATTTTCCCTTTGAGTTGCACCCTGGCATATAGATGCAACTATATTAGTGTAATCTCCAAAAGAAATGTCCATGCAGCTCACTGCTTCTTGGAGATATGGCTTGAGTTTAGAAGCACATTTTCGAAGAACTCTCTCCCCTAACTTGAATGAAAAAGGAGATAGACACTGAAACACAGGGGGAAAAAACGAGAAAAAAGGAATATATTAATATAGTCATAAGGAGGTAAGATAAAAATCGAAGAACTTTGAACATTGAGTTCAATTACAAGATTCTCCTTCTTCACACTAGCTAGAAGGACAAGCAAAAGATCCAATGAGATTTCATTGCTGCTGTCTATTGCCACAATCATGATTTTCTCCATGCTACTAAATACAACAGGAAGCTGGATAGACCTAAAATTGACAAATTAAAGTCAGATGTAAATATTGGCAACAGAGAAAATTTCTTCAAGAAATCATGCACACTTCATGTTACTACGTAAATCAATTGCAAAGCTCACGCACACATATACAAATACTTTCCCGAATATGCATATGACGCATTCTAGCTTTTCTTGAGCTAATTTTGCTGCTTAGTGAATGTGCATTAATTGCCTATTATTACAATAATTATCAATCAAAATGGAAATATTTATTGAAATCAAAGCTGGCTATAGTAACAAGACCATAGAAAGTCATACCTAACATAGTTTTTGTTTCTACAACAATGACATAGAAAGAAATTAGACAAAAAAGGACTCTTGATGCATGAGTGGAAGTATCAAAACATTTAACATGGGAAGGTGGAAATTATGAACTAAAAAGATAGCATCTCAGCATTACCATGGTATCCATTTCCCAAATTGTCATCAATGACCACTCCTAAAATAGGTGAGTTTTAAACACCTTAAATCTTGCAAAATTATCAGACGGCCTTGGGTTTGGGGATAATAGAAAGTGAAACTCCCTATTATTACGCTGACATGCAACCATGGTATCACTATTAAGTCTATGGCCTTCAGTGAATTGATTTCCAAATAGGAGATTTTCCATTTTAATTTATCCAAAAACCATTGAGCATTACATTTTCTTCCAATGGGGAACAAGTCAAAAGCCAACTATTGGGTTCATGCGAGATACTTCTATTCCTTTCTACAAGCAATGAGCCATTATTTAAGGGAACAAAATATTTGCTAACATGCGACATGGCCATGTAAACGTCCTTGAAGAATCCCACTGGTAAAGAACTAGCCCAAGAAACTAAACTGAGCCCTCATCTGAACTACCTAGAACACAGAAAAATAAGATGTGCCAAGTTGGGATTTCCAAATAATAAAATGCTTGTTCCATATAAAGAAGTTGGAACTTCGAAATAATATGTCATAATTACTTAAATACTCGCACTTCAAGAAAAGTATGAAGCTTACGAGATTTAAAAAGAGGCAATGTTGAGACAAAGAAGGATAATGAACAGGTGTACTGATAAAAAAAATTGTAAACCTGGAAGAACACTTACTGTATGGTATTTAAGAACTTTTGGAACAACTCCAAAAGTAGTGCATCTAACTCCAAATCCCACATCACCACACATAAATGCACATCTGCAAACACCTGAAGTGTTGATAAAACCTTCAAATAGCCATGACCAGTCATGCATGACAATTTTTCACATGCCATCACAACCAACTGAAAATATTCCTGTACAACAATTAAATGCAAAATCAAACACTAGTGCATCAATGATTTCACATGATTAATAAGAAGAAATGGCAGAATATCAATCAATAGTAGTTAGTACCTTCATGTAATCATCTTCTAAAGGCTCATTAGGGGCTGTTATTCTCATTAGCTGAGTGAGGCATAATGTCACGGAAATCTTGACATCCCATTCTCCATGTCCCAGGAGTCCCACCAGTGCCTTCGTTGCAGGTCGCAGCACCTTTTTCATTGTCTTGTTTTGCTTCATCCCTTGTCTCATTTTTGACAAGAGAATCTCTAATTTCTATATGCCAAACAAAAACCAGAGATTTCATTTATACGCCGGACATAAACATTATCTAAAGAAAGGAAAACATATAATGATACACGGAGTAGTGACTTATCAAAATACTGAAAAGATAAGATCGACATTCTTTTATAGTCAAACATCTTCACTGTGAATGTCAAACAGAGAATTGTGGATATTGAAGATAATGAAAGTTAACAAATATGAAAGCGAAATAGGAAGTACAATTGTACAATCAAGGTTTCTTTGCATTACTGAAACCTGATTCTAGATCTAAACAATTACCACATAAGTTAAGGTTCCAGTTCAATTGTGCAATTCATCCTAAGTCGTTCATAATGAAAAATATCTCTGGCTTTCCTCCATTGTCCATTTATGCAATCAATTACAAATCCTTCAGTGCTGCCCCTTCAACGAACCAAAAGTGATTGACAGAATTAAGAATACATAAAACACTCCACTATCTCTCATGCTGCAATGTTACAACAAGATTGTAACCTAAACTGTCTAGAAGTGGTCAACTCCAATTTTATACCTTTATTCTCTGAATTGTCTAGTATGTGTATGTTTTGAGATTTTAACCAAAGCACTTCTTCCTGCACTGACGTTGATGGTCATAAAAAAGTTTCAATATTTAGTAAAGGCTGCTGGTACCCCATGCCTCTCCACAGTTCATCACTTCACCTATGTTTGCATCAGATTGATAAAACAATGCAACGAAAATAACCCCTTTTAGAATTTTTGTCCATCATCGAGACTAAACTACTTGTAGTTGCTTTTCTCCATCGGCAGTCACATGGCCAAATTTATACTTCAACTTAGCCGTAACCCTCAAAAATTTCTTATGTTTTGAACATCAACAACATTATAACTCCAATGAGGCTAACACTTCTAAACCAACAATTATTCACACGAAAAGGACCACTCAATGAGTGAGAAACTTTGCAGATTAAGACCTCGTCTATTAATATCCAACAAGACATCATCGACCAACAAAGAGTTTAATTATCAAAAGATCTTTTAAATTCAAATTCTTAAGCTTCACAATTAAGCATCAGCTAAATCATCCATAAAGCAAATCAAACATATATGGATCTCAATTGATATAAAGACAACCTACAAAGAGTTTAATTACCAAAGGAATTGACTTCAGATTTTCATTCTTTACAATAAAACAATCAAATCATCCATAAATTCTAACAGATGGTCTCAATTTATAGAAAGAAAAACCATCATTCATGAAAGAGTTTTTAGTTTATTGCCAACCACCTATTAAAGCAAAATCCTTAAGTGCCCACAATCCTTAAAGTGTTTGATTATCAAACTAATCAACAGAAAAATCAACTACAAGAAGAATCAAAAACCTCAGAGTTTATTCATAAAAATGAAATTCACTCGAAATAAATCCTCCTGTAGGCTAAACAAAAACATTCATGTAAATTCTGGCCACAGAAATGAGGGGCTTACATCCAATTCTTGCAAGAGCTCCTCATTGGTATACGAGAGCTCTAGAAGAGATGTCCCGGCCTGAATGAGATGTGTGTATAACTGCTCCTCAGCGTCCTCTGAAAGAACATCATCAGAAGCCACATTTTCAGACATTCTTTTTTCTTTTAAACTGGAAGATGAAGCCGCCATTTACTCTTTCCCCTCAAAACCCAGAAAACGAAGAGAAATTCTATGGAAATCCAAAACAAATGAACCGCAGTCCGCAAATGCAATAGAAAACCTGTTGAAGCAGTAAGTGAATGACGAAATAACGCAGACCTTGACAGCCCAGAATTTACTCAAAAAATGACAGATTAATGCAACCAAATTACGGATTCTATGAAATGTGTAATACATGCAGATTTCTGAAACGTGGCATTGCAATTACAAAAATTTCAAATTTCAGCAAAGAAAAATCCAAGAAATTTTAATGTGGTTGGTACCTACTGTTCTGGTGTGTATCAGGCGGGATAGCTTTGGCCTTCCTTTCTTTTTCCTTTCCCATTTTGTAGAAATTTTTCTCCATTTATTGTCAAATTTGTTTCAGATTTTCCTTCAAAAATTCTCTATTTTTGCTGTTTGAACTTCGATTTTTGACTCTGTACATTGAAGTTCTTAGTGGGCCCATTTAATACAAGTCCGTTTCATTTTGTACCCGAATCTTGTAAAAGGTTATGAGCATTTAATTATTGGGAAATTTTCAGCTGAGATACCTAAACATTGACCCTAGTAGCACTTCAGTTACCATTCTTTATATTTTGGCATTTGAGCCCTTAGTCTTATAGTTATATTTTGGATTCTCGATGGATAGTTATCGTTCATTCTGCCATCAAATTCCAAGTTGTGTTCAACCGGAGCTAAATTTAAGACATTTTTATCGACTCTTCCATTTTTTCCACTACATTATCGTGCAAGACAACTCTCTAAAGTCCTAATTTGGAATCTTCCCTAATCAAGTGGGCTAAGGGAATCTTAGCAAAAAAATTACGATTGTGCTACATATATATAATAGTTTACATACACATGTGATGAGATATGATTGTGTTAAAATTTCTTCAAAAAAAAATAAAATTATTCACTCTTTTTGGTACCTAATTTGTATGTAAACCATTATGTACAAGTAGTATTATTTAAAAAATTAGGGCTCCGATGGACTACCAATGCAAAGAAGGAAAATTAGGGTTTTTAAAGATTGTCGCGCACAGTTTGTAGAGGTAAAAGGAAAGTATTCATAAAATTAGCTTGAATATGAAGGCATGATGGACATTAAGCCCCCATTTGAGCCACATTATTTTCTTCATTCTCATTCTTCTACTCATTTTCAATCACACATTTTTCAACAAAATAATATTTTCTATCACATCAATAACTTTTCCTTCTTTTTCAACCACATATTCCTCGTCACATCAAACAAAATAATGTATTCTTGGACTCAAAATGTGCATCAAACAGGGGCTAACTGTCCATCAAGGACCCCAAGTATAACCATGGTTTATGTTTGAAGATTCAAGGGTCAAAAGATGAAGAATGATGACCAAAGTGCTACTGGGGTCAATATTTGAAAACCTCAACTAGCAATTTTCCTTTAATTTTATTTGCATCTTAAAAAATGTAATTTATTTGATTAATATTTACTTTATTTGCTGAGTTTGGCACCTTTTTTTTTTCTATTTTTTACGCTTTTATTTAAAAATTTTGAACTTGTGATTGAACTTTTTCCATTTACCTCCTTGAATTTCAAGATTTTGTAAGCTTGTTCATTCGATACTTTATTTGTTTGGCTATTTTTTCATTAATGCCCTGTTTGGTAAGGATTAAAATTAGATTTTTAATAAATTTTGATAAAAGATAATAAAATGTGTGATTAAAAAGTTGTATAATCCATAAAATATGTAAGTAAAATTAATTATTGATTTTGATTTAAATTAAAATCCAGATTTTAAAATCTAGATTTTAATTCAAGTCAATCAGGGGCAATGGTGTAATAATATCAATCCTTAAATTAAAAGAAGATCTCAAATAAAATATATAATGAATTTGATCTGAAACTATTTCGCGCGTTTTGTCGCTAACAATTGAAAAATGGATCAGACGATTGTGTAA
>CAIGRT010189614.1:0-12150 GCA_903798405.1 Fraxinus platypoda | reverse complement strand
TGATGGAGTTCACTTTTCCTTCGGTGTTGTTCCTTTTTCGGTATTGGCATTCTTTTGCATAATGTCCAGATTTTTCACACACGAAACAACTACCTTCGATCTTCTTCTTGGAATTGTTAAAGTTCTTTGAATGCTTTCTCTTGTTGGATTTAGTAGAAGGCTCGGTCTTCTCCACGGCATTGGCTTTAGATGTGCCTTTATAAGAATTATCATTCTTATCTCTTGCCCTCAACTCGAAGATGTTTTTGCAATTGTTCCAAAGTATAGTCTTCGAAACTATGCATTATTTTCTTCCGATATCTTTTCCAAGTTACGGGAAGTTTAGAAATGATTGCTCCCACTTGGAAAGTTTTTGGAATCTCAATCTTGATTGCCTTCGACTTGTTGACAAGCACTTGCAATTCATGAATTTGGGGAATAAGGGGAATATTCTCTAGAAACTTGAAATCAAAATACCTCGAGATTAAAAATTTCTTAGTACCATCTTCTTCGGCTTTGTACTTACTCTCCAAAGCATTCCAAATTTCCTTTGCTGATGTCGTGTTGGTGTAGAGATCATATAATCGGTTTGATAATGCATTCAGAATGTGACTGCGACATATTAGTTCATATTCTTGGCGCTTTTATCTTTCGGCCCTTACCACATAAGTTTCTCCATTTGTAGGTTTCGGTAATGGCGCCAATTTCGAATCAAGTATGTAAAAGATTTTCAATGCTGTTAGTGGGAACTTCAACTTATCTTGCCATCTTGTGAAGTTCGTGCCATCGAAACAATCCAACTGAACAAGGTCTTGATTCATCAACTTGATTGTTGCCATAGTGCTTTCGTTCTCTATCGAAGACATAAGTTTGAGATTGTTGGAAAATAGTATGAAGTCCACCAAAGAGAAAGGAGATCAAAGCAACGAACCCAAATAAGAAAATTGAAGATCACCAATGGTGCCAAAAAAAACTCTCTGAAAGCCACCAAAATTTGAATCAAACAGTCAAATAACGACCACTTTATTCTTCCATGCGGCCCCATAGTTCAACACTATGCGACCACATAGTTATCTTCAAGGTAGGGATTTTAATCCATACCTTGGCCTATGTTACTGTAGCCAAGTTTGGCCTTCAAGAATGTTTTTCATTCCATTTCATTCCATAATCGTTTTTTATCAACTTTGAACAATATTTCCAACATTTATTAACGATTTAATTTACAAGTATATAAAAATAAGTGATGGATAAATAAATACTACTTGTGGGTTCATTGAAATGTGTAGTTGAAAATGAAGATTGATAATTTATATATAATTTATAAATTTGCCAACTGGAAGCTTAATCAATCTAAACACGACGTCAAAAGAATAAAATGACATCAACTAAATAATAACTAAAAGATATAAGCTTGCAAAACTTCACGGACTAAAGTTAAATAGAAAGAAAATATGGCCATTTTGAGGATTTGAACAAGCCAAATAATGTTTCAGAACAAGGAAGTAAGTGTAATATATGGTTTGGTTTGAGAATTTGTTTGTTTGGGATTTTTCAAGATTTCAGAACCTGTTCGAACGAGCCAGTAGTGTTAACCGATTTTTTCGAACATAAAGTTACGAACTATGATATAGAAAATATAAAGATTCAAGTGATACCAATTTGTGATTTTTCGATAACGAAAAGATAGTCAAATGATCATTTTTAGTTAAATGAAAACTCTGAAAAAGGAAGTTAGGTCTAGTGTCAGATCATTTCATTTCCAATTCCCTATAAATAGAGACCATGATCCACTGATGGAGACACAGAACGTTTTCTCTAGATTCTTGATTTCATGATTTAATGCTCAAGTACTGAGATTGGATCAAGGGTTACAAAATTATGATATAAAACATTGCGATCAAATTTATCGATAAAGTATATTCTGTGTTACAAATTTTAGTCATTACCAATAACTGTACATATCAGGCTGCGAGGACCAAAACTTTAATTGTACCTTGACTATTGGCAGCCAACATAGTGGGACTTTCACTTTTCCAGCATACTGCACTGATGAAGTAAGATCCTGCATCCTCATCAGTCTCGTCCGTATCGGGAGAGCCAAATTTATGCGATGTCATAGGTCTAGCAAGAGCCTGTGTGACCCAAAATGTAACAAAAAATAAATTAAATCTCGACTGCAATATTGTTCATTGTATCATCTAGCTGCGCGTCAAATGTGCGCGAGATGCTTAAGCAGTACCCACTAACCTTATGGTAGACGCACACTTCATTTGTTTCACTGCCACAAGCGAGGAAATCCTTATTTACTGTGAGACCAACAAAATTCTTCTCGTTCGTGTGCCCTCTAAATGTACGAACCTGAAAACATCAATCACCAAAATATTACCAAAAAAATAATGTAACAACTAAAAAGAAAGTATTTAGGCCAGAAAAAAATGCTGCCATTGATGGCTATTGCAGCTCGTATTGAAGTGTTTAATGAAGAATCTATCCATAGTCGTGAATCTTACAAGCGAATTTTCTTTGACATCCCATAATCGAAGAGTGCTGTCTGTTGATGCAGAAGCAAGCTCATTGTCAGACAGAAATTTTACATATGAAACGGCTTTTCTGTGGCCACTGAACACGTGAATCGGATGGCTGGTGTTTCTTAAATCATAATAGTGGATGTGATGGTCAGCAGAGCCAACCTGCATGATATTACAGCTCTTAATCATATCTTATTTCAACGAAAATGAAAATGACAGATAAATAAGTTGTGGATTCCAGAATCAGTAATTTCGAAGTATTTCAAGGATGATACCTCAGGTCTATATTATTCCTACAGCTTTTGCTTTTCTAAGTTCTTTCTTTTGCAATGGGATTGGACTAACAATGCATATAGCTAAGAAACGGATGGAACAAGATTCATGAGCATGCTCATATACAGATCACTACTATGGATAACGTCGACCAACTACCTATATTCCTTAACAAGAATATTTTTTTAAAAAAATAAAAAATATCAATAATGTTGAACAGGCGCCATGTCTATCTGAACATACATTATTTCTATCCTTTCAGTTCGGTTCCCACCAAAAAAAAGAAAGGACAGAAAAATAAAAAACAGCTGTTGAAACAGGGAGCAAGAAATCAATTTTTACCGCAACATATAGGCTGGACTCCGGATTATATTTTACACAGCATATATTGGCCTGCAGATCAATGTTGAGGACGCAAGCTTCTTGCTTAGTGCTCCATACTTTGACCTGGAATTGTATGCAAAACATATAGCAATCACTGTTACGTGGATGGAAAGTCATGAAGCTTTTTATTCACCATAAATGTCTGCACAAATAAAAAGTTGAATGTACAGTTCACAATTCAAAACACCAAATTGACGAGGAATAACACTTGTATCACCGGGAAATGGAACTAAAAGACCATGAATAACTCGCTCTATTGGGAGTACAGCTCCAACTTGTACTAAATTTACCTCGCATTTTTTTTTTCTCTTTCCAGTGTTAAGGCTATGTACGATCATGGATGGAAAGGAGGAGGACAATGTACCATTCCCTCAGAAAAAGTATATATTTTCTACTCACCTTGTTTGGTGTAGGGTTCGATACCCTTAATTTCTGTCTCACGTTTTGCAAGGTTACTTGTCTTTTTAGTACTTTACGTCCATCTTTCCTCCCAGAAGCACCCATTGGATATCCATTGTTAATTCTCAACCTACTTTTCATCCCAAATATAAGGTAACATATACAATTTTGCTGGAATATTTCAACTCTTAAGGCCTCACCTCCTCCATGATTCTCCCTGCATTTGTTAGACTAATTGGGTTTTAAGGCTTCACATCCCCAATTCTCTCACAGATAATTTGGCCTTACTAATTAAAACATAAAAAACTGAATGATAAGAATTAACTTGATAATCACATAAGTAGAACTTTCTGCAAAACAGAGGAAAATGAAATATATTTTGGGTACTGAAAACTCAACGAGTGTGTCATAATTGTTACATTCTATGCAACTAGAAATCAGAAAACTTTTTGGGTTTCTTTCTTAAGAAACAAGTGTGAAAAACCTTGTCTATGAAGGGAAATGTTGCACAAAATTTTGAGTCGAGCAAAGAGCCATGAAACCAAGCAAAGGGACCTGACCATGGCAACCTAATTCAATCTATAAAAGTTTATAGCAGGAATTGGATCTCCATCACCATACTGAAATGGTATCCTCAGTAGATTCAACAAAATTGGCTGAAGATCGAATTTATCGCTCCAGCTCCAAGACTGAAACTTGAGGTTAGTATCAGAACAAGTTAAATTATAGTCACTAAATTTTGTTTATTCAGTAGATGAATGGAAGATTTATTTGTTTCTGAAGCTGGTCAGATTATTTCTGACAATTCCAATACCAAGATTGAATGAAACATAGATATAAACTAACGAATCTTGACATGAAGTGGAACAATGAGAAGACATGGAAGAATGTGTTACAGCATTACCCCAGTAACAGATTAGTGAATGACGTAAAAAAATAAAAATCAACGTGACCTGACTTGACTACAAAAGATTTGATTAATTGGACGTTTTCATTAGGTTATAGAGTAGCAACAAATATTCAAGTCGTCAACCCAGTACTGGGAATAGACTTGGCTTGTTGACAAGGACACCAAATCTACAACTAACAACCGCCAGTGCCGCCCACACTATGTTGCTGGCACCTAGATGCATGTATGGGGATGATAACCGTAGTCTCACATTTATAACCTATTAAGAGACATGAAATATGTGGGAAGAAGTTTGTATATTTGATGCCAAATATAATTACTTTTAAGATTGCATTCAGTAACTGGATCATTTTGCAGGAGAGGCGAGCAGCCAAAGCTAATGTATGTAAAGGAAGCTCTATTGTTGTTACTTAGGCTTCTTTCAGCCTTTTGCAGAAGAACTCCACCGTTGCTATGAAATCAAGCTCACATTGTTCATATATATAAATAAAACAAAGTTTTAAAGAAAATATTGTTCAAAATATGAAATTTGTAATGACATCAATCTGAGAACTAATGTTAATTATTGAACTTCCCCAAGTATATACCTAAACAAGAAAACAATACATAAATTTTGTTAAGAAAGATTAGACATGGTAAAAGTTACAAACTCTAAACCTTTACTTACAAGTTACACCTTTGTACAGTACAAGAAATCATCAAGTTTTGATTGGTGTGGATCTAACTGCTCATATGTAAACATGCATTTCATTTCACTAAAATTTTAAGCAAGAATTAGGCAAAATAACAGGTCTAATTTCAAGTTGAGCATTGAAAAGTGTTCTTTCTGTACCTTACAATCGTCACTACCAGAAACTAGCATTGACGGTTCAGTTCGTGAAAAATCTACACTCCAAGCGCGCTTCTCGTGCTCCTCATATTCCATAAGACTCTGAATGCACCAAAAGATTATTAGCGTCAGTAAAATAAATTTAAAGAAAAAATACCAAATTCCCAAAATATGAAAACTATCATTAAGAGGACAGTCTTCATATTTCGCTAACAAAAATTACCAGTGATGATTATTCCAGATTTACCTGTCGTGTATTTACATCCCAAATAGTTACTATTCCTTCATAATCACTGCTGGCTATAAGGTTTTCGCTATACTTGTTCCAGCTCAAGCAGCTCAGCTTAGACCGTGTTGACATCTCCACCACAGGGCAGTGCACATCTGCATGTTCATTTACAACCTGGAATACAAAAGCGTAGAGAAAGGTCAGAAGACCAGCAGGTAATTTTCTTGATAAAATTAAGGTTCAATTTCTGTCTCGAGAAAATCACAATCACCACGTGATAACTCCAGATATCATCATATAAGAATTATTCGTAAACAACTGCCCAAAGAAACAATGCTCAAAATACCTTTTTTTGCTCAGTTGAGCTGCCCTCACTGAAAACCATGTTAAAAGATTCAGTTATGAACACCATACAGATTGTGCTCAGGCAAACATTTTATTCCTCCATAATGATCATGCTACAAAATATTTGGATATGGATGTAGGTGTAATCTTGTCAAGCGCTTATTCCTTTAAGGCTGAGTTAGTTAAGAGGATGAGAATCTCAATGACTCGTCTCATCAATTTTATGTTTAGTTTGCACAATCAATGCCCAGAATTCAGTTCTTTCAATATTGAACTTTCACAACAAACAAGTATCTCATTCACAGTGGGTGATTGCAACTCGCACTTCCAAAATTTATTATCCTGTTTTCTTATTCCTCATTATGTATGAATGTTATAAAGGTGGGGAAGTTCATAATCTCTGCCTAGACATTCAAAACAAAAAGAAATTGGCTGTTCCAATCATGTAGTAAATGCGTAATAGAATATTATATCGTGGAGAAAGTCAATGCCCACTGCCCAGAGAAGAGAATTTCATTCTCTTTCTGGGTTTTGATTCCCAAATCTATGGAATGTGATTAGTTGTAAATTATTATGGTTACCATATTTATCGTGTGTATATATTCATTGTAATGCGATGCTTTCATATGGGGGGAAATATAACTAAACAAAATGTGAGGGGAAACCAGCATCTTGCGTGGTATCAAAGCCACAGGGCTAGGTACCCTTTTACTCGTTCCACTCTATGTTTCAGGGAGCACTTATTTCTTCTTGTTAACTATGTCAAAAGTGGCTTCTGGACACTCAGGGGACATCCTTCTCTCACAACCCTAAGCCCATCAATACAAAACTAGGGAAAGAATGAACCAATAGTGAATCATCTATGTGAAAGATCTTCCACTAGAAATATTATTAATACTTCGACTTATAGGAAATGCAAGTCTTCAAAAAAATGGTGGGCATGGGTTCCTTGGATATCTCCAATACAAAAAAGACAAAAATATTTTCATCAGCCTACCTTCGAAGTCTTCTTGGCCACGGATGTAACTTTCTCTCGACTATGGCTCTCATATCCACAAAACTTCACATCAGGCATAGAGTTTTTTAGTGGAAGACGAGTTTTGGAATGTCCTACTGATCCCTTCTTAGTGCTATTCCTCCCAATCTTTATACTAAAAATAGTGAACAATGTTGGTCCCTGCTGATCTGTTTTGGCATGTCATACCAGTTCTCCCTTTGTATACCAGTGTTACTCCCTCCTGCTGAAAATAGCTAACCTGTTTTGGTCTCCTATGCTAGAATGAGAACTACATGGAGTTGGAAGTATACTCTCTATAGTTTAAAGCAATCTCCCACATTTTGGTTTGAAATATTTAGCCCCTGTTTGGTCCGGATTAAAATCTGATTTTAATCCAAGTCAAAGTCAAACAATCAATATTAGCCACATCTTTCATGAGTCCCACAACTTTTCAACCACACATTTCAAGAGTATGAATACACTCACAGGCAAGGTGATCATTTACATGCCAATGTTGGTAAAACTACTATTCCTTATAATTTTTGTTATTCGTGACTGGTAGAATGTGTAGGAAATTGAAAATCTGAAATGTTTTCTAATTAAAGATCTAGGGCACCTTGGGTAATTCTTAGGTACTGAAGTTGCTGTGTCCCATAAAGGAATCTTCGTGTCTCAAAAGAAGTACACCTTGGATGTTTTGAATGATGTAGGGTATGTTAGGTGGCAAGCCAACCTGAAACTCCCATGGATATGAAATACAAGCTTAGGGCAGCATTAGAAAAGAGATAATTGACAATTAACTATATAAAAAGTTTGAGGGCAAGATGATCTATTTATCTCACACAAGACAAGGCAGTCCTTTGTAGCAAGTTCAATCAATCAGTTTATGCACTGAACTCATGAAGAGCATCAGGAGACAATAATGATGGTTCATAGATACCTCAAAGTCTCTCTAGGTTAAGGCTTTTCTTTTTCCATGAATAATCACCCAAACACAAGCATAATGCGATGCAGACTAGGATAGCTCCATCATAGAGTGAGTTCAACTTTGGGTTGGTGCACTTTCATCGTTGGTAGCACAAAAAAATCAGCAGTTAGATGTTGTTCAAAAGCAAAATTCAAGGCTACAGTAAAAGGGATACAAGAGTTGGTATCACAAGGTCTCTTTCGTCACATGAAGCTCTATGGTAGCAATAAAGCTGCCACCAATAGTGCACATAAACCCATTCAGTATGAAAATGTGAGGAAAAACAGTTTCTTACAATATATAATCACATTCCAAAATCCAAACTGCAGTAATCAAAACAAAGGGTAGGACCACCAGGGAGAAGAGGAAGCCGGTAAAAAAGAAAGATATAGAAACCTACCGAAGAGAAGTCAAAAACTTTAATGCACCGTGAAACTCCAGCAGTAGCAAACAGCTCATCATCACGATCAAACTCTATGCTACAATAAGAATTGGGTATTTAAAACATTTAATTAGAAACATAACACAAATTAAAAATTGAAACGCACAAGTAAATTGTGATTTCAAAAGATGTAAAATATCAATTAAAAGCACGGACACAAAAATATTTCAGGGAGTGTCCACATTGCTCTTGACTTCCACCATGTAAACAAGCCATTTGTTTCTCCATTAAAAAAGGATTTGCCCTTTAGGATACCTACCATTAAGTAACATCAAAATCATTACTTCTGTTCCATGTCAAAACTCCTCCAAACATATCTATGCTGCTAATCGATCTTCAGTATGCAATCAGGTAAATATAGGGTCTGGGTTGGTGTAATCAGGTGATGGGAGAAAAGTGACCCACCTATTTATACACGGGTTTCAACATGTTCGATCATAAACGGGTTGAGTGAAAGCATTCCACTGTAGTTTGTAATTTTATTATCAAGGAGCAAATTGGTAAAATTGAGAACTCTCTCCATCAGGGCACTGGGCCCCACTGCAGACCGTCAAACACTCTCCTCTGCATTCCTCTGACAATTCTTTCTCAATCTTCCCTCAACATCCTTAATTCCCCTTCCCCAGGAATCCTTCATCAGTGGTTGTGAATGACTGATTTTTTCAATCTTTTCGACATTGGTTCTATAGGAGCAAGTCAGAAAGTGTCCCCCCCACCTCCCGTACCGTACAACTCACTGATTTAGTTGAGAACTCACAAAACTAATTATACTTGGTGAATTTAGGTAGGTTAATGGGTATTGATGAATTTTAACACTGCCTACCAGCAAAAATTAAATGATTTATTCATTATCCCTAAAAAAGGTTCTTGGATAAAAGAAAAATATCAAATCAAAATTTCTTTTCCATGGAAAACCATATATTACAGCACTGTATTTCTGTCAAATGTATTCTATGAGTAAGCTTTCTCTTCCCTCTTTCCATTCTAGAATATACATAGGCCAATCTGGTGATCATAGTTTAGTGCAGCAAAAGTTCAATCTTTCCAGATTCAGTCCCACCTGATTTCAAGGTAAAGTGGGTACAAGCTCATTCTGAGTAGGAGTAGAAATGGAGAAGATATAGATTCACTTCTGCCAAAATACAGGTGAGTCCCGCAATGTGTCTCCTATATTTCTCGCTAAGTTTTTCCACTCTATCTTCCAGTAGTTTATAAAAATTATTTAGCCAAACTAGAGATATATAAAGACTTGAATTTTCAAAATTAAAGACAGTCAAATCTGATCTAATCATGTATTGGAGCTTCCAAACAGGTTGCAAAAATTACTAGATATGGTTATACTTCCATCCAAAGATCCAATTTACCTTGAAACAATGTTGGCGGAATGAAAGAGATCCCCATGCCTAAGTTCAGCAATCACCCTTAATCGACTGTTCCAGAATAAGATTAAGAGAACGTAAATTGAAATAAAGAAATCAAAAGCATGCAAGTGGAAAAAAATCTGTGAAACAGAAATTGATGACTCTTACCTGTATCGTGTGAATGTGCTTAGAACAGATTGAACATCTGCTAGACCAGCATTATAACCTTCTCTGTGAGTAATACTTTTATCATTCTTTTCTTGGGAGGATAAATGGCTGGCTGATTGACGTCTCTTTTGCAAGTAAAACTCTTGTAAATCATTAAACTGCGGAAAAGAATAATCGTCTATCACGAGGAGAAAAGAACTGATTCATAAACAATGTTGTTAAAAGAAAGGAATCTTGTTATCATGCAAAAGCAATGAAACTATACTTAAATCTACTGGCTCCCGACTTTGCATATGTTTGGGAATAGCTAGTGGACGAAGAGCCTGAAGCAACAAAAGAGGCAATTCAGCATTCATGGTTCAATCTTAAAAGGCAAGGTCAACTGGAAAGAACCTGGCCGTGAAAATAATGAATGCTGATATCCTTGCTCTTCAGGTTAACCACATAATCTTAGATGAAAGATTTGAGATAGTTTGATACAGAAACCATCCATTTTAGATGAAGTGCAAGTTTGGCAGCTGTTTATAATTGGTCAAACTACTTTTATCCAGTCCTTAAATTAAGCATACATTTCATGTGATCCACAACTACTACCTAGTACCCACTCATCAATCACTCATTTCTATCCGTTTCTAATTTAAACCAATTATAAATAACTCCCAAACATGCTTTAAATGTGATGCACTCCAGAAAACTATACCCCAATATTTTTTTTCAAATACTTCCACGGGTTGCATACCTTGTATAATTAAAAGTTTGCCAATTAGATCTTTCCTAACCTGTGAATGGACACGCTTTTTCTGTTTTACAGCCAGGCCAGATTGGCTCAAATGCTGCGAAGTTGGACCACTAGAAGATGTGTCCTTTCTCTGGGGTCCAAGGAAGCTATGTTGAGCCTTTCCCTCCACCTTTTTGTGCAGGAAGTTCTCAGAGACTTTTCCTCGTTCATTTCCATAGTTTAAATGGCTATTACTAATTCTATTGGATGATGTAGGAGACTTCAATCCCAGAGGATCATCACCAAGCAGCCGCAGTTTAACAGAGTACTTATCTCTTGCACGGTATAGCTCTATCCTACGACTTTCCACAGCATTTATGTCTTCTTTAACATACTGGATGTCATTTTGTACCTAAGAGAGAATCAGAAGAAGAAAAAAAAAATCAGTCGATTATCAGGTCACCGTAGGCCGTGCGAAGCAGAACGGCCACTAAAAGAATGACAGCTTGTCCAGAAACAAGAATACAGAAGCAAATAATATGAGAGGAAGAAGATGATAAAACAAAGCAAAGTGTTAAGAGATAAAAATCCCACATCTAATAAAGATGAAAACATAGACCAATTTATAAGGGTTTGAGTTACTTCTTTTAACAAGGTTGACCTTTTAAGATGGAACCTCAAGTCTTAACATGGTATCAGAGCTCATTAATCTCTAATGAGCAACTTGATTCCATTAAGATTAAAAAAAAAATGAGCACACGAATTTTAAGATTGGTTTGTTCAAACGAGTCGCCATTTTTCGGGAGCATGTTAAGGGATAAAAATCCCACATCTAATAAATATGAAAATATAGATCAATTTATAAGGGTTTGGGCCACTCCTCTTAACAAGGTTGACATTTTAAGATAGAACCTCAAGTCTTAACACAAAGCAAAGCAAAAAACCTTAGAATTTCTCTAAGACCTTATAAGAAATCTCTAAGAGAAGAATATTAAAGGAGTTACACCATTCAAAAGTCAAAGCTGCAGAACTGCAGGGATAGTATGCTACATTTCCAAATTGAGAGAGACCACACATTAAGCATAGACTCCTAGACACCCCAATTCTAATAGGACAATGCCAAAAATGCTAGAAAGCATAATAATTAATAGAGTTCTACTTAGACAAGGATTTGATAAGAAAATTACTTTTTGACCAAATTCTAAGTATACTAGGATTGCAGAAGAAAAAAATAAGACTGGAAACAAAAATAAATACTGACTAGAGACAGCAGGTAAGGCATCTCTACTGTGTCTGCCAAGGATTTCAAGCAATTCCATTCCCATGGTCATATTTTATCCATTGAACCCTCAGCATCACTCCTCCGGTTGGAGAAAACACCTTGAGTTTTCTAGTGCTGAAGTATAAGGCCATGTTTGAAAGGCTTAATTTTCCTTGGAACTTGGAAAACAAATTCATTTTCCTTGGTTTTGTCTTGTTTGATAGGCTATATTTTCCCACCCATTTGTTTTCCACTTGGCTGCTCCACAGGCCTAAAAGCCTTGGTTTTAGGGAAATAATTTTCCCACCTTTTTGGTGGGAAAATGATTTTCCAGGTTGCTGGACAATTTTTTTTTTTTTT
>CAIGRT010189560.1:0-17446 GCA_903798405.1 Fraxinus platypoda | reverse complement strand
AAAATAAGTGCGAACTGAAAAAATATCATTTCGTGTCGACCTCCATCTGCTACAATTACCTTCTCCTGCTCTGATATGTACCTCGTATAAAGATATCAAAAGCAGCGCATAATCATCCAATTTCCAGTCCTGCAAACCCCGGCCAAAAACAGTGTTCCAACTAGAGCTCCCATTATGTATATCTAAGACATCATTCACCANCAATTTCCAGTCCTGCAAACCCCGGCCAAAAACAGTGTTCCAACTAGAGCTCCCATTATGTATATCTAAGACATCATTCACCATGGCATACGGCTCCAATGCAATACGATACAAAGAAGGAAATCCCACCTTAAGCGGTTGATCTCACACCAACAATCATCCCAAAAGCTGATGATATTTCCATTCCCCACTACAAACGACAACCGATCCCGAAAGTCTCTCCACTCTCGCCGGATATACTCATATTTAATATTTAAAAATCTACGGGTCCAATTCTCTGTATTCGTGCGTTAATCAAAGAGTTTGATGCATCTATTTTTGGTATTTTTAGGAATCAATAGAACGCTATTGTGTTCCTCTATTCGTTTCGAATCAACGGAATTTCCATAGCTCATTCGTTCATATATATTTTATCGCTTTCGCTATGCTACATCAGTATTCATACTAGAATTGATAGAGTAAGAAATGAGGATATCTGCTAAATAGTGGAGGTGTCATAGATTGAAGATAAATTTAGTGAATGATGACGTATGTGGTTGAGACATGCCTTGTGTAGATCTAAAGAAGTTTTATCTACTAGTGGACACTATCTTAAAATAGGTTAGGAGAGAGTTGAAAACCAAAATTAACATGGTCTGATTTAGTAGCAAAAGATTTGATTTGATTATATCTTTTAGTAGATCCGGTGATAACCAGAAAGGCGTGTAGCCTACTTCAAATTCAGTAGGAACAATGCTTAGTTTATTGTTATGTATTAATCCAAGAGTTTCATTATAAAGTTAGGTACACCAATATGGTACGCTCGTACTATAGTTGTAGACTGATGATCCCGTACTAAGTTATGTTGCAACATTTAATATATTGATCAATTTACTTTCAAGTTTATCTTCATTTTTTGCTATGTGTACTACAGTTGTCATGATTTGTATGTAGTTAAGGTTCATTACTGGCAATTCGCAAATGATAGAATCGAGCAAATTGATATTAATGCTTCCAGTGGATACTGGACAACTGTACTACTTGCAAATAGCGGCTTTCTGAAAATTGCTGGTCTGTCCCCTTCGCAGTTCTTATTCCATTCTCTTCATAATTTAAATATATGTCCACTTTCATTGTTCGTGTACAAAAGTTTCTATATAGTGACAATGTTCCCAAACCAAAAGCTAGAGGAATTATACCAGGCAGAGACTTGAACTTGATTCTGTTGCTGCAACACAGAAGTAAACGTATGGAAAGGATAATCTGCATCTCGGAGCTAATATTTTTCTGAATCCTCTTGTTTACCTATATTTATCTCTAAATATTAGTCTATTACGGTTCCATGAGGAATTTGTGCTAAGTTATATGAGTTGTAAATCTCGATTCGCCGATCTGCTTAAGCTGAATATCTTCAAGGTTCTGAAGTAATCTTTGCTCCATTTTATCGTGGTCATGTAGTTGTTATGTTCAAATAATGTCTTTTTGGTATGCTCTTATAACTGAGTCCTCCTTTCCGTGCTTCTTAGAAGGTTGCAAGTCTTGAATCAATGGAGCTGATTACCTGCTGCTAGTAAAGTGGAAATGCATGGATTTAGTTCCGCATATGCTCTCTTAGTCAATGCCGAGGTTGATTCTATGGGGGGAGATGTTGAAGGTGGAGTTGGTATTGGTAACAAAACTTCTCCACGACGAGTAGTAATTGAGAAGGTTCAAGCTGAGCTTAGGTAATGCTGCCATGGGGCTTTGCTGTTATGTATGCCTACTACAAATTGTTGCTTGTTTACAAATTTTTATTCTTCTCATGGCAACAATAAATTATTTGTGGTCTCAGGCAAGAGTATGACGTTCGAGAGAAAAGGAGGAGAGAATTAGAATTTCTTGAAAAAGTATGGAGCAGTACCTTGATTAGCTTTTCTGAATCTTCGTTGGACATCTTTGAGTGCTTAATTGCTTTTTAATTGCAGGGTGGAAATCCCTTAGATTTTAAGATTCGGAATGCTGCTTCAGTTAGTGTCCAGTCAACTTCATTGATAGATCACAATCCTGATCAGTTCGTTACCAGGTAATTTCTCTGAGGTTTTGTTGCATTAATGGTTCCAGATGTAAGAATTATGCTTATCTGTAAGAATTATGCTTATCTGATAATTTATTTTGGTATTGCAGTGAAGCGAAAGGTAGTTTTGCATTTACTGCTTCACCTCATGGAGACTCTTTGGAAAGTAGTGGGAGACCTGGGGCACCTCTTCCCTGTGAACCTAATAGTGCTGATAATCTCATGTTATTTGATGGTGAAAATGAGTTTTCTGAAGGTGATCGAAACACTTCACATCCTCACAGGAGTAACATTGCTCCATCAGAGTACTCACTCCAATTAGATGGGAGTCAGAATCTGAAAGAACTTGGGGATTCAGCTACTTTTGGCCTCCCGAGAAAAGCATATAAGAGGCGGTACAGGTCTCGACCAAGTCGTGATGGAGCTAGGTCAGGTTCAAATGATGTAGTTCTAGCTCGCGGAGGTCACAGCTCTTTACCTTTGCGGCATGGCCCCAGGGATGTAAAGGGGCGAATCTCTGATGCAGAAAACCAAGAGGACCTGGATATATCACTGAAATGCAATTCAAAGCCTACAAGTCCAAAAAGTGGTACGCATATCCATAAGACTTTTGTCTCAGATGGTCAACAGGATTTTGAGTTGGATGGTGCAACAGCTTTAGAATCACGTAAGGACATTATTAAAGGTGGTTCACCAAGTGTTAATGCTTACGAGTTTCTTCTAGATGGTCAGCTTGGTCAACAATCATTATCTGGTGCTGAAGAAGCTCCTAATGAAATGGCAACTGATGGACTTGTCGCATGTGAAGCAAGGGAAGAGGTGATTACAACAGGTATTGAATGCCTACCAAGTTTGACTGCTATGGAAGTTGAGTATCAATCTAATTCATGTCCAATAAATGGCATAAAAAATGATGATCAAAATAGAAGTGCAGCATTTGGCACAGAGGGTTTGCATTCTGAGTCATCTTGCACTCACCCTAGCCAAATTATAGATGGAAATAATGGTGGTGAAATGTATACTAATCTGGAAGATATTGACTCGAATGGTAATAATAGAAATCAAAACTCAGTGCCTGATGGGACCCCATCTATAGATGGTGATGAATTGGAAAACAAGGCTGATAAAACATGCAATTTGGTTAATGAGGAATGCAATCAAAGCCATCAAGAGAATGGTCTTGTGCTAAAAGCCGATGAAGAATTAAATGGATGCGCATCTGCTTTGCAAAATGAGGCGAAAGATCAAGTTATCATTGAAGGAATGGAAGCAGGTGCTCCCTCTGGATCAGAATCAGAGAGGCAACCTAATGTCTCTTTGTGTGACAATTCTGAATGCAAAAATAATAATTTTTGCAGTGTTAATCATAAGGTTTCTCTTGATTCCTCCAATTCAGAGCTCCCCAAGGGTGCAGTGCTGGCTAGGGTTTCTACTGATACCCAGGAGGGACAAACTTCTTCTGGTCCTCATTTGAAATTGACAAGCAAAGCTGATGAAGACTCAATCTTGGAAGAGGCGCGGATTATAGAGGTTATTTGTTTATATCCGTCTCTAATTTATATACCAATTATCTTGAGCTTGAAGAAAACTGTCATTGTCTGTAATCCGAAGCTCCAAAGATGACATGATTTAGTGAACAGGCAAAGAGGAAGAGGATTTTGGAGTTATCGACTGCTACGATTCCATTAGAGAAGTGTCGGAAATCTCAATGGGCTTATGTGCTTGAGGAAATGGCATGGTTAGCGAATGATTTTGCACAGGTTTGGTTTCATCAATTAATCCAAGTCTTCTGTATCTGTCTAGATTCCTTCTCCCCCTCCTTTCCTCCAGAAACTTTTGCAGGAGCCTTTCAAAGTACAGATTTTTTTTATAATAGAATAGCTATAACTTTTCTTTTCCTATAAGAAAATTCAATTCCACTTTTTGTCTTTAAGATGCTTTATGTTTTCATAGCCTTCATCTTTTAAAAATAATTTCTTTCCACGTAGGAGCGTCTTTGGAAGCTAACTGTTGCAGCTCAAATATGTTATCGAGTTGCTTTCACTTGTCAGTTAAAGAAACAAGAAGAAAGTTTACGTACGAAGGTAAAGAAAGTTGCTCATTCCTTGGCAAAAGCTGTCATGGAGTTCTGGCGTTTAGTAGAGGTATTCATAAAATTTGATGCTGCTTATTTGTTTGTGTTGTTCTTTTTGTTGGTTGTTTTGATGGAATTTAATCATTTGATGTGAGATGGTATGTTTCACATATCAATGTGCATGAGTATCTCATTCAGTTATGGGCTGTGGTTGTGGTTCAAGCTTTATTTCATGTTTACTTATTGCGTTAAGAGTAAATAAGATTCTGACCAAGTCATAATTAATTTTGTTTAAGTTTCTCAATTGTATTCCTTCTTTAGTACTGTTCGGAGCTCAGTATAAGTTGAAGACCAGCCGAAAGGATCTGTTGGTTAATGAATTATACAAGGCAACAAACATGATTTGGTGGAATGATTTCTGTTTATGTTAGTACGTTCGATACTGTTTCTCCAACCTCTCTAGAATCAACCAGGATGTGTCTCTGCTTTTTACTACCTCATATCTGATTAGAATTATCCTTATGATCAGGATGAATTCTGAATTTGATGTTTTGCCCCTTGTGCTAGGCAATGGGGCAATGAAATTTCATGTAAAAGGACCGACCTATTTCAGATGTCTATAGTTTTTAAAGCATCATTCTGAGAGAAACTTCAGTTCATGAGTTTGAATTTGAAGTTCTTCATCTTGTTTCTCACCAAATGCAGTTGAGAATGTGTGAGTTCAATGACTTGTTTCACATCAATTTTTTATTTGTATTCATATCCCTTTTGTTTTTGTCTGGGCTCACCTGCGGAATTTCTGTCCATGTTCTCTTATATTGCGAATGAGGTTATTTATCTTTGCCCTAGACTGTTTGTAGGTTAAATTTAATAAACTCATTAACATCATAATTGATCTATATATGCATCTTTAATGGGGGAGATGGGGGATTTTGGAGTTCTAGTTAATCATATTTGACATTTTGGTGGCGTGGCAGGACGCAAGCAAAGAACTGGAGCAGCAATGTCCTGAAAAGGATGTTGCACTTGGCATTCACTCGTATATAGTGAGATTTCTGAAATATAACAATTCAGATGTCATTCACAGCGAAGCTGAGGCTCCAGTGACCCCAGATAGAATATCCGATACGGGATTCTTGGACGTGTCATGGAAGGATCATTTGACAGAAGTATGAATTTACATAATTTATTGCACATGTACTCAATTCTGTAGTCTCTCTCTCCCTCCACTGATGTTGATTATCCCATCATGTTCCTTATATGGCCTTGGTATGAATACACAATTCAGTGTGTTATAAGAATGCACCTCTCTGCCATGTTATGTTGTTGGAGCTATTATTTGTGCTTGGTTTGCTTACTCGTTTTCCTTTCAATTATTAATTTGCAGGAGAAACTCTCCTATGCAGTCCCCACTGGGGCTTTAGAAACCTACAGAAGATCAATTGAATCTCATGTGATTCAATGCGAGGTAAACACAGTGCTCATTCTAAGCGATATGGCTGCCATAATTACTGCTTTCTTGCATCATTAATATTGTTATAACCAGTGCCATCTTTATTATTGTCTGTCTGTTTGTTGCCTAGTGTTCCATTGAATAAATTGTTGTATGGACAAAATCATTGTTGTTAAGGGTTTTTAATAGAGTAGGCTTAGTGAGCATGGCTTATTTACTCTAACATTCATTATCATTAAGGTAATAAGAGTATAATATTTACTTTATGATGGAGGGCCATTGTATATGAAGTTGTACATGGCCTCAAGAAATGTTTATATCTTTCTTTCTGGCTGAGTGTTCGATGACATTTAGCGCTTAGAATTGCATGAAATAGATAGTGCTTTCTAGTACGTCATTAGCATAGGTGTTTTCCATTTTGGAGATTCCTCATTTGTTGCTTGTCCAAACTAGTAATTCTATTTGCTGGTTCAATTTTTTGCTTGCGTCGTCATATAGTGGAAATAGAGGTAAATGACTCCTTACTGTTTCTGACTTTCTTCGTACAAAATCCTAACCGGCATGATTCTTTGTTGGTCTTGATAGTGAAGGTAGAGTTCTATGACATTAGAGAGCAAGTTGAATATCCAATGAAAAAAGCTATCATGGTTTTACGGATGGATAAGGTTATAACATTTGTCAAAAAGAGTAAAAACTATTAAGTTCACCAGTGATGAAGCAGAAGCCTTTTTTTCCCCTTGAGGAGCATGACCTATTGTTTTGTGAGCCTAATATTCTGTACACTTTTCGTATTGGCACCAGGTGCAGTAGCTCTTACATTGAGAGTGAAGCACCTTAAATCATGTGTTATTCTTACTTTGCTTTTGCTTATTTCGTGTTATTAATTGCCTTGGTAATATGGATTATTTGTTTAATCCATAACAACTATTTCAGTTTTCTAGTTTAGTTTTTCTCTTTTCAGGCGAATGCTAGGTTATAGGACAGTTGGATGGTAATGTTTATGTCAGATGGCTTTATTGTTAAGGGACTCACTCACTTGTAGATTGGCTTTTGGGTGTTGGAAATTCCAAATATTTTTTTTTAAAAAAATTACATGCCATGTGGCATGTTGGTCATGTATACCAACGTGTCCGATGAGTATTCGTGCTTCACTGGTTATGGCCTTCTCAGAGATTATCAAAAAATTTAGAGGTGGATATTTTTCAAAAATTTTCAGTCAAATTTCTCCTGAAAAATTTATTTTTATTGGGCAAAACACTCGGCTGTACAAAAACTTTTGGACCCTGGAGCAAACTTGGCTGCCCCAGGATGACTTATGTTCTCTGGCCCAAAAATGAAGCTTTCACATAAAGGAATATAAAGAATTTGTTTTCCTTGTCATTTGTCTTATAAGATAGAGGTTTTTTATGGTGCACAGTGCTAACAGCTGTTCTACAACAAACTGCTAAGCCAATTTATCAGCTTCAGACACGGATTTTTGTAGAATGAGAAGAGAAAATTCTGGGAAAATGGATATGGCTTCTTGAATCTCGATTTTAAACCATTTTGATAAGATAATAGGTGGTCTTTGGCAAACCCTCTTTTCACTACAATTACATAATGGTGGTGTTGAAGTTTAGTGTGCTGTTGGACTGGGATACTCATCTTGCTGTATTTGCAGTATATAGTTTTATCCAATATATATAATTAGGGGTGGGCAAAAACCAATCCGAACCAGTCAAACCGATCAACCCAATCCAAACCAACCAGTTTGGGTTGGTTTTTTTAGTTTAATTGGGTTGGGTTCGGGTTAGGAAATCAAATTTTAGGTTGGGTTGGGTTGGGTTGGATTGGGTTGGGTTGGGTTCCGGGTTATCTATTAAAACCCAATCAAACCCAACCCAATAAACTAAAAAAATAAAAATAAAAATTAGTACTTAAAACCAAAAACATAAAACATGATGATCAAAATTCTTCTATGTCTCATGTCTTTTCTGCCACTCATTGCTGCTCATGCCTTGGCTTCTCGACTCGATTTTTTGTCGTGACTTTTGACTAAACACTTGAATTGAAGGAGGAGATTTACATTTTTTGTATTTATTATTTAGGTCGAATTCATTTTATTCAATATGTATAATATGTAGGTATTCAACATGTATTTAGATTGACTTATTATGTATTTAATTTGATCATGGTATAATCTATTTAATAGGTTTTATAGTAACTTTAATTTATATTGTTCTATTGGAATGGAATTTAACTTTACGGACCATTGATACAATTTCAATGGACTTGAGGCCTTTCAAATCTCATTTTTTAATGTAACTGAAATTGATCCAAATTGAAATGGTATTAAACTTTAAAAAATTATTCAAATTCAACGAAAAAAGTCTCAACCATTGAGCTCATAAAAAAATTGTCTAACAAAAGAATAACTGGGTCCAACTTGAATTGGACTCAAGTCCAAACCAATCAACCCAACCCAACCCAAACCAACCCGAGTTTGGTCGATTTGGATTGGGTTGGGTTTCAACTGTGAATGGGTTGGTTTCGGTTTGAATTATTGTCAAACCGAATATGTTGGGTTGGGTTGGGTTTGAGTTGGACTCAAAATCAATCCAACCCAACCCACGCCCAGCCCTAGATATAATGTACTGCGGAAATAAGCTGAAGCCATACCCATTAGAACCAAGAACATTAAAAGAGAGAAGTAACCTAAAAAATTATATCAGCAGCCTGTTCTTTTTGTGTAGTGTTAACTACCAGTTAGTAGCTAACATTGCAGCCAAAGCTTGCGTATTTTATTCTTTACTTTATTGTAGCTGATGTTGATTTTATCATGCTATTGTTCCTCAGAAAACTGACAGTAGCATGCAAGAGGAAGTGGAAACATCTGCATGTGATGCTGTAGCTGGTGCGTTGCCATAACTGATGTCTGTTTCTACCTTGCTTTCTGACAAACATGTCTTGACAATACCTTATTACTGCAGACTTTGAATCTCAAGCTAATGCATATGAAGAAGGAGAAACAAGCAAATATGGCATCACGGTGGTCTTCGAAGATAGCAAGTCATCAAGATTTGTCCCAATGAAGCGAAAACACTTAACAAATGCATATGTTTCAAGATCGTATGAAGCGGGTCCTGACTCATCTCTTATGCACTGCATGGAGAATAAAGCCATGATGCAACAATCTGCTTTAACTGGAAAACAGCCAGGCAGCAGTCTTAACGTGTCATTTCCAACAAAGCGTGTGCGGACTGCTTCCAGGAGAGTTTTCAGCCCTTTTAGTGCTGGGATATCTGGATCTGTTCAGGTGCCAAACAAGACAGATGCTTCAAGTGGTGATACCAATTCATTTCAGGATGATCAGAGTACTTTGCATAGTGGATATCTTGTTCCAAATAGTTTAGAAGTCGAATCAGTGGGTGAATTAGAAAAGCAATCTCCATTTGACACTGCAGATGTATCTGCAAGACCTAAGAAGAAGAAGAAAGCAAAGCATCTGGTATCCATCTCGATGCATTTAATTTTAAATGTATAATATCATCATTATTGACCTTTTTTTTCTTGCCAGAATACTGCGTTTGAACAGAGATGGCAGATGGATTCCAACTTCCAAAATGATCAGGTTGATTTCTGCTGTGTTCTGGTTAATATTTTGTAGTGCTATTATTGCATGCTCTTTATGTTCATATGAGCTCATTTGATTTTCTATACACGTGATGCACATGCACCTTCGTTTTGGTGCTGGCTTAGTTAGTGTAATTTATATTAAAAATGAATGATATGGTTTAGCATGCATGAATTTCCTTGTTTCATCACTGAGATCATGCATTGAGGAATAGAGATGTGTGCCACAGAGAAGGAAAGAGGGTTATTTTCTGTCTGCCCTCTAATTTTCAATCTAGAATACTCAAAGTGCACTGTGACTGCCATCTGTTTAGTTTGCCAAAAAAAGTAAAAAAATTCAAATGCATTGTGAATGTGCAAAAACAAGCATTTCAAGGATTCCAAGAGAAAATAAGCTTCTAGGTAACCCTATTCCCAACAGACTAGTCCTATTAACTACCTTACGGTGATTTTTCTCAATATTGTTTAAACAACTAATATATGTTGTCATGGAGCGGGACTCAGTTTTCCTTATTCCTTTCAATTGATGGGATATACATGTAGCCTCTTTAAGCACCAGTATGATAAGCACACCAAGTTCGGTTTAGCTACTATGATTACACAAGTATGAATCCACACTTTAAAAAAAATGTAAGGAAGTGCACACATTGTATAATGCATTATATACCACATTAACTGAAGTCACAAGGTAGACTGTGATAACTCCAAAGACCTGGCATAATAATATGAATCTTGTTTGGCTAGGCCTTGCAAATGCCTTGTTATGCAATAAGCTTTACTCTTAAAAAAAATCCAAAATGAATTTAGAATAAGATGTCTCTGAAGAGGCAAAACTTCTCCAAGCAAATGTCCACAATGCTATTTGCTGCTAAAAATCTGTTCCTGCTTTAGGTGGTCAAACAATTGGTGAGATGATTCTTCGACATTTGTAACTTACATTATAAGTAGCATCATCTTAATATTGGCAAACTGAATATAATATCATTATTTTAACCGCTATCCGTTGCCTTCTGTTTACACAAACTCAGATGCTGGTAAATGTATTTCTTTCCTTTCTGTATTCGAATTAAATTGGTTAAGGTTTACTCTATTGATTAACTACTTAAATTTTCATATTTCACGTAAATTTTTAGAGATTGGTGTTTAATTCTGAAGCTTCCTTTTCATGTTTAGAGGGATTACTTGAGAAAGAGATCAGAGAGTTATCAACTTGAATCTAATGGCAGCAGTGGTAAAGCTCTGGTGTTCCTCAAGTCAGAAGTGGTACTTATAACTGATGTTTGCATTCTTGCTGCCTTAAGTACTTATATATCTTATGTGAAGGTTTATTTGGTCGACATATAATGAAGAAGCCGAAGATTACACGGCAGTTGCTGGATAATTCTTTTGATAATATCATGCCAATTGGTGGGTCTGTTCCCTCACCAGTAGCCTCCCAAATGAGCAATATGCCAAATCCAAATAAGTTCATTAAAATGCTTGGTGGACGTGATCGGGGTAGGAAGGCACAAGCATTGAAGGTACTCATATGCAGATGCACAGTCCTCATTGTGCTTTTGAACCTTCTTTGATTAGTATCTCCAAAGTTGAATGTTGTGAATTCCTTATAGATGCCTGCTGGACATATGGGTTCAGGAAGTCCATGGTCACTGTTTGAGGACCAGGTTGGCTTATGCATTTACACGTATATCCGCTTACACGTGCACACACATACATTACATATTCTTAATCACGCATATTTACCCCATGTGGGTAAAGGTATGCCCCTGTGAATAAGCTGGTATTACTTTTTTAGGCACTTATTGTCCTCGTACATGATATGGGTCCAAATTGGGAGCTTGTAAGTGACGCTGTCAACAGTACTTTGCAATTTAAGGTAAGAACAAAATAATCTCGTGTTACACACATCTCTATTGATTGAATTATTTTATAATTTTGATCCGACTTTGAGGAAGTTTTCCACTCCTTGAAATTTAGTTTTAGGATGCTTATCATGTTACTTTTTTATTGTATTGTATGTAGTGCATATTCCGCAAACCTAATGAATGCAAGGAACGCCATAAGATTTTGATGGATGAGCCTTCTGGTGATTGGGCAGATAGTGCCGAAGATTCTGGGTCTTCACAACTGTATCCTTCTACGTTACCTGGCATTCCCAAGGTATATGCCGTTCTTTTTTTTTTCCTTTTTCTGATTTATGTGATTTTTACCATGTACTTGGTCCAATAATTTATTAATTATATACTACACTGCCATCCTAGACAGAGATGTTATCTTGTTACCATTGTGGTGATTAACTGTTTTTATTGGCTTTTACTGGTGCATGTAACACAGGGAAGTGCCAGACAACTGTTTCAGTGTTTGCAGGGGCCAGTGGAAGAAGATACCCTAAAATCTCATTTTGAGAAAATTATCATGATTGGGCAGAAACAAAATTATAGGAAGACACAGGTATTTTCATCAAAACCATTGTACTTTAGTTACGAGTACACACAAGTCTAGAAATGGCTTGAGCAGTTTTGGTCGATCATGATTTTGGTTGAAGTTTACCCATTAATTTAGACAGAGAAGTCGCAAAGCTGGGTGGTGGGTCTTGATTGGATTCCAATGCATTAGATTGTATGTGAAAGTGAGACTTTATTTAGGTTATGGTAAATGGTTAATTTTCTCTTGGCCTCTGGACTGGTTGTTATTTTAGTTGATGTGCCTCATTTAGAAGAACGAATGGTTTTATCTTTTATTTGTCAAAAAAAAAAAAGATGAACAGTGTGATATGGCTAATGATCAGAGATGATACCATAATGGTTTTCTTGGAAATTCTTTCTTTTGTTTGTGTGTTCTCTATTGTTCTTGGAATTGTTTGGTAATGACTTGAGTATTCCCTGTAAGAGGGTTTGGAATTTGGTTTAATTGACTAAATAATATGGAAGATATTGTGAAACAGTGAAAATCTGTTACCGAAGCTTGTTGAAATGGGCAGTTTTAAATTGGAGGCAGTTTTTGTCTCTGTTGGGATTGGGGGGGGAGGGGGGCGGGGGTGTAACGAATTGATTGTCACGGTTGCTCAAGTCTCAGGAACTATTGCTTGAGGGTGTTCGCACTTGATAACATCTTTTAACAGCACTAGACTAGATGAAAGAAAGGAAAATACAATCATTGGTAACTTTAGGTTTTTGGTTGACAAGGAGAGGGCTTATTTGTTGCAAACAGTAGTTGCAAAATCAGTGCAATTTCAAATTGGATCATATCATTAGTTTGATATTTATCAATCTAAACGTGAACTATTTTCACTGGTATATATTTAGTAACATATTTTATTTTAAGAATGATAACCAGGATTCCAAAAAACTTCCTCACTGCTCACACACGGTTGCTCTTTCCCAAGTTTGTCCGAGTAATTTCAATGGAGGGACTATTCTAACGTAAGATGCTTTTCATTGATTTTGTGATATTGATATTGACTTCAATTTTTTATGCTTAAGAGGCATACTAATTGTTTTCTTTCTTGCCCTTGTTCGATACTTCAAACTCAACTACCTTGTTTCAACGAAGACCCCTTGATCTATGTGATCCAACCACATCTAGTTCTGATATGCTTTCCATGGGATATCATGGGCCGCACTCTAGTGGGTTGACTATTCCAAATCAGGGTACCATGGCACAAATGCTTCCTGCATCTGGTGCCAGTTGTGCAGTTCAAGGATCATCCAATATTGTTATTGGCAATAATTTTTTATCACCTGTTCCACTCAATGCTTCGGTCAGGTAATGCGTTATTGAAGACTCGAAATAATCTTCTTGATCCTGTTTTAGTGTTTTGATATAGGCCACATGTACTTGGTTGCTCACTTGTAGGGATGGTAGATATGGGGTTCCTAGATCTGCATCTTTATCAATTGATGAACAGAAGAGAGTGCAACAGTATAATCAAATGATGTCTGGTCGAAATATTCAGCAACCCGCAATGTATACTCCTGGAACTCTTTCAGGAACTGATTGTGGTGTTCGTATGCTTCCGGGTGGTAATGGGATGGGCATGGCGGGTGGCATTACTAGAACCATGCTGAAGACAAGGCCTGGAGGCATTACAACGTCATCTATGGTGAATTCTGGGAGAATGGTCTCACCTGGTATGGTGTCAATGCCAAGTGCAATGAATATGCATTCTGGAGCAGGTTCTGGTCAAGGAAACTCGATGTTGAAACCTCGTGATTCTTTGCACATGATGCGGGTATGTAATTTTGAGGCTTTCTCTATTCTGTTTCAATCTTGCCTCTTTTGGTCATTAAACTTTCTTTTTTATCATGAAACTGTGTAATCTTTTTTTCTGGTAGAAACTAAGCTATAATTCTTTATTTATCCTGTTTCCATTGATACTTCTACTGTACATAACATTATTTTGCGATGTTTTTTCCAAGGAGTACTGCTTGTCCCATGGGTGTGCATGTATTATTGCATGTCCTGGTTAATTTGTTAGTGTCTAGATCAAATAAATCCCCAAGGTAGGTTGCTGCTTTGGGCTTTGGACTGCCTCTCCAAGGCACTCTAATAATTAATTTCTTATGCTCTCGCTCTTTGAAATGAAGAAGTTGATGCTGAAAACAGTTGATGATGATGGTGCGGAGCCAGGTTGGTAGAGATGGGTGGAGTACAGCCAGGGGGAGAGAGACAGGGTAGAGATAGCCTCAGCTCATTGGTGCTGTAGAACATAGCAGTAGAAAAGCCAAAGGATTCTACCACCCGAACACCCACCTACTAACACCACCACAGAAAAGTGGAGCAAGACTTGGGACGAAATACTATATATTCTTTTTCCCTCGCTCGCTGTCCTGGTCAAATTTGAAAGGCAGGGCAATTTAATCCCCAAGCATGTCTTTTGAAATGGAAACTTCTCTGGAGCGATCACTGCATGATGGTCATTTTGATTAAAACAAAAACGCATACATATTTACATACATACAAGTACAACCATGCATATATAAGTACACTTGATTGAAGTGCAATGACTAAAAAATTTTATTTTGATCCTCTTGCTCCTGATCTTCTGACTGAGTTTGCTTATGAAATGAGGATTCTTAATTGAAGTACATTGTTCTATATCTGACCTCCTGATCTCATTCCTCTTTTTCTGTAATTTAATATCAAGAAGACACGGAGGTAGCACCCTCAGTGTCAGCCGATTTAGTACTTAGTATTGTAATTTGAGGTCATGTGGCCACAAGGTGAACATTGTAATTCATGGTTTTTGTATTAGGAGTTATCTAAGTAAGCCTAATCATTTATAGTAATTTACTGAAAAAAGATAATGCAAACGCATGTTTCCTATTAGGAGAGGGAGAAAAATTGCGCAAGGAACTGAGAACCAGAATATCTTTCTAGGTCCTTTAATTAATATTACATTATTATTGGTTGGTAAATACAATTATAATGCGCGCACTCCCTCAAATTCCGAAAAGGATTAACCGAACCATCCCTGTCCAGTTTCATTTATATTTAACCGGATGAGTTCAAAGAAATTGCATTTTGAGTGGCTTGTTTTGTTTCTCGGCAAACTTGATGGTGCCCACTCCTAATTACTATTCATTTCATTTGCAAGGCTGACATGTGACGAGTTCTTTATTTTCCGAGACATTTGTCATGAAATTGTCTCGGTGAATGTCTAATCAGTGTCCTTAAATCATGAAGCCTCGTATAGAGTTTAATGCAATCTTCTTCAGCATTGGCATGGATGAAGTGCAGGATTTTATTACTGCTATCAGAGAGTTGTGGTTTAATGGTATGGAATGTAGAGTAAAAAGTCCTTTCTCCTTTCTGATTAATATGAATTATAAGAACATTGTACCTTCAAATATTTTATGTTCTCTTGATTAAGGTTTAAATGCATAGTTGTTACAAATGTTCTACCTTGGAACTTTTCCAGAGTGATACCCTTTATCTGTTCTAAAGTGACAATAGTTTTGAGTGCTATTTTCTTGGCTAAATACGTCAAATTCTAGCATTTCCTCTTTATGTACTGTTAATGACTGGATGATTTTCTGCTTTTGTAGCCTGGCATTAGTCAGGATTCTCAGAGACAGATAATGGTGCCTGACCTTCAGATGCAAGTATCGCCCGGAAACAGCCAAGGACTTTCCCCGCCTGGTGGGTTAACTTCCTCTATTTCTAATCAAACAGCCACTCTTCCTGTTTCATCATACCCCCTCCAGCATCAGCAGTCACGTCCAATATCTCCGCAACAGTCCCAAGTTCTTAGCCCTTGTCATCCACATGTTCAAGGAGCCAATCATGCTCCCAGTCCTCAGCAGCAGGCCTTTGCAATTCGCTTAACTAAAGAAAGGCACCCGACACATCAATTTCTACCAGAGCAACAGCGACAGTTTTCCAATACTTTGACATCACACGGACAATCGCAACCTCAACTTCCTATATCATCTCCTATGGGAAATAGTGCACAAATTCAACCCCAAACAAGTTCACCTGTATCACTTGCTCCTTCGACGTCAGCTTCCTCAATGCATTCAACGTTACAGCACCAGCAGAAACACCAGCTGCCATCTCCAGGGATGGTGCGGAATGCTCAGACTGGTGGCAGTGAGTTAACTAATCAGATGGGAAAGCAACGACCATGGCACCAACAACAGCAGTTTTCACAAGCCAATAGGCAACATCCTCAGCAGCGACAGCAGTCACAGTCGCAGCAGCAGACTAAAAATGTAAAGGGAGTAGGGAGAGGGAACTTGGTGATGCATCAGAACATCCAGATTGATCCTTCCTTGTCAAATGGTCTTTTGAAAAATCCAGGGAACCAGTCTGCAGAGAGAGGAGAGGCCACGAATTTAATGCAAGGTCAGGGTTTATATTCAGGGTCAGCAGTAAATGTTGGGCAATCAGCGAGGCAATTCATGCCATCGCAATCATCTAATCAATCCTTGCCCCAGCAAAATATATATTCTACTCAAGTACCCTCATCTTCGACACACAAACATCAGATAACTACTCATTCTGATAGTGGTCATGTTCCAGCAGTTTCTCCCGGTCCTGATTTGTCTTCTGGCCATCAGGCTGCTTCCAACCACCAGCAGGCACAGCCACATCAACAGTCTCAGGTGCTGGCTAACCAAAAATTAGTGAATCAAAATCAACCCGCTTTACACAGAGTGATGCAACATAATTGCCAACTTAATTCTGACTTAACAGACAGGCCGCAAACCAGAGATTCTGAAACTGACCAACATCCTGCAAGCATCTCCTCTGAGATCGATGTCAGGACGATGTTGCCTCAGCCCTGCAACAACGCAACTAATGTGTCACAGGTTTCTCCTTCTAGTGATCCTCAGTGGAATGCTTCTGAGCATTCATTTGATCCATTGAATTTAACAACAAATTTGGGTCCTGCTGGGTCTACTTCAGCAAATTCAAGTGAGACTGCACCTCAAACCTGCCAAGGACTAAGCCAAAGGCGGACACCAGTAAACATACTTAGTGCACAGTGGCGGCAGCAGCAGCAGCAGCAGCAGACATCACAATTACAATCTCTTCCCTCACCAATGCCAAAGTCACAACAGCAGCTACCAAAGCCTCTACATCGTCAGCCACAGGCACTGGTTCTGCAATCTGGGACTGGAGGTTCGTGTGGTAGGCCTGGTGGCCCTAGGCTGCAATGAAGTGCTTTTAACAGATATTAGTACTGGTGATTGGTCATGCACAGGCTGGGTCAAGATACCATACAGCAGTGTACAGGTTAGTTATATTGTAGTTTTTCTTATATCTGCAATATCAGTTGCATGGTTTCTTAGCTGTTTCATCATATGGGTGTTTTATATGTTGCGGAAAAACACTGCTTCACCCCTGCATCAATCGTGGTTTGGGGGGGGGGGGGTTGGATTAAATTTCCTCATTGTGCTGCTTTTTGTGCACCAAGCCATTTTTTCTTTGTTAACAAAACAAGGTAGATGGGTTGTGTCCTAGAATATAGAATAAGCTCCAAAAAAATTTAGGGGTCGTTCTCTTTGTGTTTTAGTTTTGAGTTTTGAATTCATTTTTGGTGTCTATTTTGAGATTATTGAAAATGTGT
>CAIGRT010189540.1:0-15900 GCA_903798405.1 Fraxinus platypoda | reverse complement strand
GGCGACTGCGCCGCGACTCCATCTCCGTGGCTCCTCCATCTAACGTTCATGTTTTCAATTTGTATAGCGTTAGACACATAGATGGACATATTGTTTTTGTATCGACAAACTGATTGTCTTTTTGGTCAGTCAATCTAACTTGCCTATTTTGGTACTCAAAATCGTCGTTTTCAATCCTCTTAGTTAAAAAACAAATTTCGGGGGCCGGAGGGAGGCGGGCCCCCCTCCACCCCCCGTATTTTCGCCCCTGCAAGATTGACATCCTGACTACGTCCCTGTATACGACCGCTCAACTTGTGCACCTTTAGGGCCGCCTCTATGTGCGATGCAAGGGGTGTAGTGGGGCGGAGGAAGATGATTTTTTTTTTCTTTTTCTTTTCGATTTTTATATATTTGATTATTTTAATTGTTTTATGTGAAAAATATAAAGTTACAAATTTTCCCTTTTTGAAATTGTTAAAAATTTGGTCAAATTCAATTTTCTTGGTCTCACTAACGTGCATTGGATGAAACATGTCCATATGTTCATAAAATTCAATTTATGGTCAAAATTTAATATTTATGTTAACATCCAATTTTAACGAAAATATAAAAAGTCGTCAATTTTAAATAACATTTTAATTCGGGTCAAAATTGAAGGTATATGTCAAACATATTTAAAATCAATTTTAAAATCCTTTTCAAAATTGCATTGAAAACCCGTGACAAAATTAGCATTCTAACCCATATTTATAAGCAGACCCTTCCCATTTAAAAAATTGCAGAACAGGTCCTTAGTTTAAGAAATTACAAACAGACAATTTTATCATAATTGCATGTGGGGCCTGTAATTTCACAAATTGGATCAGAGGCCCCCACCTTCACCTTCTCACCTCAATTCGAATCCTAATTTTTTTCTTGGTGGCGTCGGCAATGATCAGTGCCGTCTTTACTCACACCAGGGGAGAGGTGTCGTTGCTGTGACAATAGCGGCGGCCCTGCCATGTTGCAGGAGCATCGTGGCTACTTTCTCTAAAGCGACGATGATCGTCGCTGCGATGAGCAGTGGCGACCATCGTCGTGGCGCTGCCACCTCAACTTATCGGCGACTTCAGTTGTAGTTGGCCACATCCCTTTCGGTTCTTGATCTAATTTTTCGATTTTTTTTTTGACCAAAAAATTATTTTCTTTTCGAAAACACATTTTTGAATATGAAAAATAATTTTCTAAATTGTTAGATTCAATTTAATATGAACACTCAGCTTTTGATTGTTCTAAGATGCAAACATTTCGAACAACCACAAAGTAGGCTATGATATTACTATTGCGAATTCACTTAATATGCACAACAAAAAATAAAGCAAATTTAAATTTCCACCGAAGATCTTCTTTGCATTTAGAAAGAAACTGTGATAGAGATTATACCTTTGTAGGTTCTGCAAACTCCTTTGCTAATTTTGGAACACAAACAATCACGAAAGTAATTTACAGCTGTCCAATTGTCCAGCCTCCTTTCTTGTGCTAGTTAGCAAGGTAATGAATTGTGTTCTGAATATTCAAACCCTGACAGTTTATTAATAGAAGTCTAAGTGAACTTAGCCCGTCTCTTAAGCTTAACCCACTCAAATATTTAATTAATCCAATTAATTAAATTTGGTCCATGAATTAATTAATTTGGACATATTAACAAACAACCTAATTAATTAATTATCCAACACTTGTTAATTAATTGATTAGTAAATTTCATTCTTCTGGTTCTATTTTTGTGTGTGGTCCATTAGGTTCTAGACTAACGATGTGAATTATTATATTGATCAAATCAAAATCAATAAATTAAAATACCCCATTTTAATTTATCATCAATTCACATCCGTCGTCCCAAATTGACATCTAACAACGTGTTATGGCAATACATGTGATGAGAAATGTCACGTGTTATGACAAAATCAAACTTATTCGTTTACCGTGAAACTATAATCCTTTTGTCAATAGGATTCGATCAATTATGAAATATAGATATGTGTCAATCTCAATTATCAATCGTATTTTTCATCATACTATTAAGTCAATGTAAATCGAAAACTATTTTTCGACTTATGAGTACGTCTTAGTGAAGGATTTCGTTATCAACTTAACTGAATGAAATATAGATCATAATATCTTATTATCTAATAGTGACGTGTTCATTTAAGTGTCGTCACACTTTAACTGGTGAAATTAGCTATTTACTTCACAAGTAAGAAATGCCACACGTGATGATCTATCCTTAATAACGACATCCGTATCTCGTTATTACTTATGACCATGAATGATTTAAAATTCAGTTATATGTAATTTGTATATAACATTCACAACTCCTTGTGATCAACAAATTATCAAGACTTGAATATACGGATTTTATTATTTAATTTATTAAAATATTAATTCAATTAAATAATAGATTTGTCATAAATGACATGCATCAATTATTTATTAAAAGTGTTTATATCCACAATTGATTTGATTTAGGGCATAACACTTACAGTGGCATCCCAAAATCACTATATTTTTTTTGAAACTTTTTTTTTTAATATAAATAACCCTGAACCTAGAGACCTTGACGATGTCACAACGTTATCTTAACAAAATGAGACTCAAAGTCATTTACGAGAAATACATTTAAGAGCTCTTTATATAACGAGTAGTAAAACTCCTAAACCACTTTGTGTAGGAGGGTAACAAATTGCAATGAATATATAAATTAACACGGTAGGGTAGTAACAAGGGTGCTTGTCAAAGAAAGGAGGTATTACCCTAAAACAAGGAAGGGACGCTTTCATGAATTGCTGACACCTTAAAATATGATAATCAAAACAAAAGATTTTGAATTCAAAAAAATTGGGTGGGCTTTTCATCATATGTTCATTCCCTTTGATATTTAGGGAAGTTAGTTACTTGGACAAACTGTGAGTTTGCTCATGCAGGCATGTCTATAAGTTCAAGGACAAATCATATTTTTTAACCATGTAGCTCGCGTATATTATAGAATTTGTTGGGATATTATTTGTGGAAATTACATAGAACCAAAAATTTTAAGTTATCATTTCAAAAATCTAATTTAAAATTTGGTTATACAAAAATCAGATGATAATTCAATATTAATACTAAAAATATAAAATTAAATTAATTTATATATCCACCTACCTCTATCCACTCCCACCAAATTTCATCTCAAACCATAATTACTCTCTCTCTCTCTCTCTCTCTCCACGCTGTTACAGACACCCACATCTCTATCTTAGCCGAGCCATCATCGATCGACGATGCATAGAGAAGCACACCACTTCGCTATGCCATCTCTCTCTCCACCACATGCAGCACCACTGCCGCTCCCTATTTTCGACGTGATGCACAGAGAAGCCACTGCATGCAGCACCACCACCGATTTCCTATCTCTCTCTTCGTTGCGATTATTGTGCGCGGCAGCGAGGTGCTCACTGCTGCATTACATGGGGAAGCTGCAGATCAGGGTCCTTTCCTCCATTTTTTCTTTGGTCATAGGTGGTAGGGGTTGCAGGCAATGCGGATCGGGATAGGGAACATCTTCATTGGGGATGCTGCAGATCTGTGCTAGAGTAGAGAAGTGATGATTGTGGTTGCTGCATATTGGAGCTCAAGAAGAGAAAGGTTGGTTGTGGTTTGATATGGTTGTGGCGATCTGTCGAGAAAAGAAATGGTGGTTGTGGTTTGAGATGGTTGTGGTTGTGGTTGTGGTTGTAGGTTGATGGTTGTGGCATCGGCGGTGGTGACGATGACAGAGTGAGACAAATGGTGTTTGTGATCAATTATTTGGATGTTGTGACCAGTAAAGTGATTAATTTGTACAATAAATTATGTTTGACCTAAAAGAATATGTGATTATGACTAAATTTGTAATCGTGACCCCTAATTTGATAATTTGTGCTTGAGAAATAATTTGTGAATAATTAATTTGATCATTTGTGATCTATCAAATATGTGAATTCTGAACGATAAATAAAATGTGACCTATAAAATTTATAATTTGTGATTTATAAAATTTTTGATTTGTGATCGAAAAATAATTTATGACATTTGATAATTTGTGACTTTAATATATGTAATTAATAAGATATATTTTTAATTAACTATTTCATAAATAAAATTTAATTAATATCAGATTTTTGAGATTATAAACCTTGTTTCATAGTTTTGAAATGGGTCATACTTAATCTTTTAAATATGAAATTTTTCAATATTATTTTCTATGATGGGCTTATACGTTTAATTGTTATATGGGCCATCTAATTAAGTAGGGCCAATTCAGCTGATCCAGTTATTAGGCTCTAAAATCATCTCTTGGGTATGGGAATTGCGATGTGTCTATTACTAGACTAATTAGGGTTAATGAAACTCTAGTATATAAGGAACGTTAAGGGTTATAGCTCCCAATGTTAATCATTCAAATTGTATATCTCCTCATTCCCCATCAGTGAAGATCGTAATTAGTCTGTGAAAGTCCTCGAACCCCATTGATTCATCACTATGGATTCACCTATATTCTCTCTTTTATAGAATTTTTGATAATTTGACATGAGATCCGTTGGCATGTATAATAGATTGATCTAGGATTTTGTTTATCAATCTATTGAATTAAAATATCCAACATTTTTAACTCAAGAGACCAAAAACTATGGGGTTTGTATCATTTGAGGGTAAATGATAACATTCACTAATTATTACAACTATTGGAATTATAGTGTTGTCATCTTGGTGGCAATATTCGGTTTATGTAAATTGGGTTCAGTTGCCTGAATTTATTAATATTATGGTTAAGCCAAATGTGAAGTCCAAAGAGTATGTAAAAGTCGAGCAATCCAAAATTACTTTGTAATATGGTTTTAGCGTGTCGAGTCATAAAGCATAAGAATATTTCTATGGAAGAAGATAGAGAATGGAGACAGACTTCTACCGTGATCCTGCATTATAAGATAGATGATAAAGTTTTTTCCGGTGTTTGAAGAAAAATTTCATAATAAATAGAACGTTTTGTTCATGATGTACATGTTAGGAAAAATATAAAAAGCAAATTAGAAATACTACTGAAATTGTATAAATAAAATAATGAAATGAAATATTACAATAAACAGAGTAATAATAAAATCAAAGGAAATGGTTGTTGATTTAGTAGTGGTATTGAAAGTAACAGAGGCCTCTATTGTATATAGTTTTCTTAAAACAGATTCGCTCCCACAATGGTGCAAAAGGACTTATGGCATCTGTCTCTCAGGATATAACAGTTGAAAGTAACTGATTAGTAACTTGTCACTACTTTATTCAAACTAAGAATGCTTGCAATTCTATCGCCAACTAGAACAAAGAATTAAATTATCTAAATTACTAAGAACTAAACTCTTGAAACATATAGAAGAGAGAAATTTAGAGTGAAGAAAGAACTCTCAAATTTTTTTGGCGTAAAAAATAAGGAGGAGAACAGCTCCTTATATAGTACTAGGATGAGGAAGGTTTCAAATTCTTAGTTAATTTTGTATTTAACACAAATTATGTTGCAATTGTCATGAATGAATTTGTAATCACAAATTGAATAACTATAGAATTGACTAGACTTGAACCTATGAATTGTTGTTACAATTTCATTCAACTTGATTATATTGCTTTAATATATTATTTTCCAACAATGCATGTGGTTTATGTGAGAAAATATCATACATCATCAATTGTGAATCTTATATATTTTTACTTAAGCTCGATTTTCTATTCTAAAGAAAAATTGTTTTTGACTTTCTAATCACAGAGTTCTTGGTTCTAAACTTAAATTATTGTCTAAGTGTCCATTGATCATTTATTGTGTTTCGGGAGAACAATGCTTACAGTGTGAAGGTAGTTTAATAGCTTCAAACAAAACAATACGAGTGATATTGTATTCAAACTGAAAGATTATTCATGCAAGATGATTAAATTAGTATTTTCGACTTTAATTTCAAACTGTGTGATATTGCTAATGAATCTTTCGCTTGGGTGAAATTTTTGACAATGAAAGCTCGTGAATATCAGTGATATCAACGACAAAGATACTTTACTATATTTAGTGCATATATTAATTAAGTTTTCTATATACGGTGTATATTCTGTATCACTAGAATCTAGTTTAATTGGTGTCGTATTTTCTATTTTGTTGTGAAAAGTGAAGATAATACTGGATTAATCAAATATCAAATTGTTGGAGAAAATAAGAGATTATAGTCATAATATTAAGTAATTAATCACAAGAACACAAGAATAAAATAATTTGTAGAGAATTGAAATTTTATTATAATATGGAAAAAGAATATAAAGATTTGTGTTTATAATTTGTTTAACTTAATCTAAAAAACAATGAATAATTAAATATATACAAGGAACAATATTTTCCATAAAAAAAAATTTCAATTGAAAATATTTTCCATCTTTGCTACCTCAATTAGTGGCAAAAGTAATTTAATGACTACCAAACAAGGTTGAAACAAGCCCTGTTAACAAAATTACAACTGAATATATCAAGAGAAGGATCTTGAATATAATCAACAACGTTAACCGTATTCAAACTATTAACTAATCAGGAGAATTGTACTTATGTTGAATCTTATAGCTAAAATGAATCTATTACTAGCAACTGAATACAATGATACCACTGATGTGGTCGTAAGACAGATTTACCCATAACTTCTAAATTCAACTGAGATGTATTTCTTAAATAAGACCCAAATTAGACTCCAACGGTATAAAATCCAACCTAAATCCACCTAATTTTTTAAAATATGTTGATTGGTGAAAAATTCTGTATAACACAGCAAGTTATATAAATGGGATTTTCTATGTTCCTTTAACAAAACACGGGCTCCTTTGCTAACTTTCAGACTCCGCCTTCAATAGTATACATGTACATTTTTTAATCAAGAGTACTTAAGAGATAAGATTTCTCTTCAGATTATTTAGAATGTGTCTCACTGCATCAAGTATTCTAATCGTCTCATCAAACAACTTTATTTTGACCCGACCAATACCAGCTATCCGACATGTGTATTATTACCGATCATAACGTTACCTTTTGAAACTTTTTCATATGTTGAAAACAAATCCTAATTAGGAGTCTATGAAAGTGCAAACTGTACAAAAAATTCAAGCCTCATCAGGTTTAGAGTTTTAGTCAGACATAAGCAAAAACCCTTCATCACTATTAGAATTTTCTACAATACTTTCTTCCCCTAAAGTTTCTGATTATTGATTTGCAATCCATTTTGATTTATTCAGTAACTTATAACAATCGTTTATTAAGTGCCCATTTTTCTTGCAATAGTTACAAAATTTAAAATTAGATTTTGACTTGCCCCTTAAACGATCACCATCAACAATGAGGCCATCTCCATGACCATCAGATGCTACAAGATATTTCATCTTCTCCATTGAATATCAAGCACATAGACTTCTTCAATAGTGAGAGTATCATGACTATATAAAATCGTGTCTCTAAAAGATATGTATGAAGAGGGCAATGAACAAAATAAAATCAATCACAAATCTTCTTCATCATATTTGACCTCCAAGGTCTCCAAATCAGCGACGATTTCCTTAAAAACAATTAGGTGATCCTTAAGAGATGTACCTCTTGTTATACGATGAGAATATAGATGTTGCTTCAAATGTAATTTGCTAGTAAGACCCATCGTCATGCATAATTATTCTAATTTTAACCATAATGCAGCAGCCAACTTCTCCTTCAAAATGTCTTGATGAATATTATTTGAAAGATGAAAATGTATTTGAGATACGGCATTTCGATCCCTTCATTGTTTTTCCCCCGGGGTCCAAGTTGTGGGTATCTTGTCAAATTCCAACAATGAATCGTCCAAATCAATCTTGTATTTCAATCCAATAGCAAAATATTATACTTCATTATTGTCATTATGAAAGATCAAGTTGAACTATTAACTTAATCAAAACCTCGATATTCCCAATAATTTCAACATCAAAAGCACTGATACCAGTTTGTTGTGAAAAGTGGAGATGATACCGAATAAATCCAATACCAAGTTGTTGGAGAAAATGAAAGATTATAGCTACAATATGAAATAATTGATTATAAAAACACATGAATATAATAATTTGCAGATACTTGAGATTTATTATAATATAGAGAAAGAATACAGATATTTTTGTTTTTGATTTGTCCAAGTTAATGAACAATACAATGAAGAGATAAATATATATAGGGAACATTCCAAACCCTAGAAGTAGAGTTATAGATAAAATATAATGCTCAAAGTTTTTTTAACTTATTTATTCAAGTACAACACAAATTCCAACTCCCAATATGGCTTTCAAATAGAACTTCAATTAGAATTCGTCAAATGGACTTCGAATAGATTTCCAAATAGAACTCTTCTTAATGTGTACTTTAACTAAAACTTCCAATTATTTTCAATAAAGAATTCGGGTCGCACCCAAATTTTAACATATTTAATGAAGAAAATCCTCACAAAGAGGTCATTCAATCAAAATATTGTCATAGTATTAGAGCTTAACTCTCAGCTCAATTGCCGAATCTTCGATTTTTGTTTTTAGTTTTAATTTGGCCTTTGCTACGCGAATTTCATTGCTTGGACTCTTCTCATTGCTTAGGGGTGTTGAAGCGTTTTGGATTTTGAAAAAGCTTTTTGGTTCACAATATCTGTTGTGCGATTTTGAGAAGGTGAAGGGTGCAAGATTCTTCATGTGGTCTTGGATTATCTTGATCAACGGAGATGGGCGATTGTACAATCTGTGTGTAATGCTCCCTTGTAGTGTTATCTCTAGTTTTGGGTGTGGTGAATGTGGAAGAACAGTTAGGTGCATTTGATTGCTAATATTTTCTATGAAAAATATATTTTCCGCCCAAATCCCTACTTTTGTGTTGTTTGATTGATATTTTTTTCATAGAAAATATTTTCCTACTTTTGGCCATGTGATCATATTTTTCACTAAAATAAGGAAAATATTTTCTTTAGAGGGAATAGAATTTTATTTTCCAAACAATTCTCTCACTCTCTCTCATCTACCTATCAATAAAAGATAAATAAGTATAACATTTTCTACGTTGAAAATTAAACAAATCAAACACATTTAATTAATAATTTTCATGCAAATAAATTCTAGGCAATAATTTCCCTAGAACTCATTCTCTTTCCATCTAAGATTCTAAATTACATACTTGCAATCAAACACACNCTCTCTCTCATCTACCTATCAATAAAAGATAAATAAGTATAACATTTTCTACGTTGAAAATTAAACAAATCAAACACATTTAATTAATAATTTTCATGCAAATAAATTCTAGGCAATAATTTCCCTAGAACTCATTCTCTTTCCATCTAAGATTCTAAATTACATACTTGCAATCAAACACACTGTTAGTACTATCTTCTGGTGCGGTGAGCATGAAGATAAAATTTGGGCTTTTATTTTTGGGCCTTTAGTGATTTTGGTGTTACTAGACATCTCTTTTTGGTTTTTGGTAATTTTGGTGTGTTGGTTTCTTTTCTTTTGTTGTAGGCTTTGGTGATTTTTAGGGACGACCAAAAAAAAAAAAAAAACGTTAAACCCAATACTCATGGTGTTTTGCCCCAAATGGGGCAGAGATTACCTGCCTAATTGGGTAAACAAGGTGGGATAGGGGTTGTTGCCCCAAAGTGGATATGGGAAATATGATCCCCATCCCATTTAAAATTTGATTAAAATTTAAATTTTTTATCAAACAAAAAAAAAAAAGAATTATCAACATTTTTAAAGGGAATATGGGTTGTTTTTAAAAAATTCAAAAAAGGTAATAATTTTCAACAACTAAACATAAAAACAATAAAATAATAAACGGGCGGTAAATGGGGCAGTGACCCGCCCCACCCCTCCCCGCCTTAGTTGGATATGGGGGTGGGGCAATGTGACAAAAATGCTAGGACTGGGAATGGAATGGTCGAGCTGCCCTTTGCCATCCTTAGTGATTAGGTGGTGTTGGACATTTCTTTTGATGTGGCCTTTTTTTGTATAGTTTATATTTGATATTTTTGTAGTCCGTTATTTTGGAAGAATATCCACCAAGAGCTTTCATTAAACTGACGAGTAAGAATTATGCGGAATTGGAATTCCAATTCAAAACGTTTCTGAAAGGGAATGAACTTTGGTGCCACATGAATGGATGTTGTTCCGCCCGTGAAGAGGGCAAAGAACATAACCAATGGGAGACAAAGGATGCTCAAATCATCTCTTGGATTCTAGGGTCTATTGAAGATCACATGATAAACAAATTATACTCATTTGGTACGACTAAGGAGGTGTGGGAATATCTTATGTGTATATACCATCAACACGATACTGCGAGACGATTTCAATTGGAGCTCGAAATTGAGAACTACAGTCAAGGTAATCTCACCATTTAATAGTTTTATTCTGGATTTCTTAATCTATGGAGCGAATATTCATGTATTATCTACACTAAGATACCCAAGCAACTCAGGTACCCAAGCAAGCTCCAACCGCCCTTCAAGCTGTTCATGAGGTTAGTAAGCATGATCAATTTCTTTATGAAACTAAGACCTGAAATTTGAGTTTTCTCGGGCTGGATTGTTGAATAGAAATTTGGAACTTTTTTAGATGTAGGTCTTGGTGAGCTGTTGTGCGAGGAACAAAGAATGGAAACACAAGCTGTCACCGGCACTACAAATATATTGGAAATCCTAATCAGGTCATTTGGCCATGTTACACTCGATTTTTAAACACAAATATTGGTAAATACAGGTTCCTTTTGTCCCAGTTTGCCAGCCCAGTTACAGAGGGTTTTTTCAAGTGTGGAGTGGGAGTATTTGTTAAGATTTTCCTTCTATGAAATAGTCAAATAAATTAAATAAAAAATATTTTTGATAGCAGGTCACATTGAACATGCAATATATAGAAAACTATTTAATTGACTGCAAAAGGGGAAAAAATACATTTAATTGATTATTCTTATCAAAATCACACAAATTTCCCTTTGCCCATACATTTATTTTTCAAATACCTGGTGGTGGGGAAACTTGAGTTCGTTATAGTCTACAAACTTCAATTTTCTTTGGAGTAGCTTGTTTTTTGAGTTACATGGGTTTGTAGTTAGCATTCTCTGGCAATTTTGCTTGGTTCCTAATGTCCCAGGTATACAGTATACTTGATTTGTGAAAGAAGCACTCCTCCAAAAAAGACTTTTACTTCTAACCCAATAAAAAAGTGAAACTGCCCAAAATCTTTCAAGTGGAATATGAATTCAATTTTCTATGAGACTGATAAATTCTTCATTGTTTCCTATAAGCACAATGTCATCAACAAAAAATTAGCATTACTATTGGGTACCCTTTTTACAATAAACAAATAACAATCATGTTTGATGTACAATATTGTTGACAACATATCGCATGGTATGTTGTCATTACTCAGTTTAAAAAATAATTTATCATTTCAAACAACACTTTTTTGCCACCTTCAACATTGTTATTATTTTTACAAATAGATTTATCCAACAAATAAAGATGGAGCGGTAACCCTACAAACAAAACCATTCTGAAGTAAAATTTGTGCCAAATCAATCAATTAAAGCCTTTGGTGCATGCTTAAGGCCATTGAGAGTATATTATGTTTGATTACTTATTACATATATTGTTTTATTATTTTTTTCAAAGCCAGGGGTTTTTCCATTTAAAATTTTCATTGAGATAACGGTGAAGAAATGCCTTTTTTAATATTTACTTCTCTCATTTTCCCTCATGGAAGACTGCAATTATGATATTAGTGGTTGCTTTTACAATTGGGTCACATGTGAGTCCAGACCTTAAACTTGAGCTTTTTTTGTAGCTTCGCCTGTATCCAACCATGCACGTTAACGTTGATTGGTCTTGGCATCGAATTCCACTTGCGATTTTCGTGGAGCTCTTTTATCTCGTTTTCATCGACTTCATGCCACCATGGAATAACAAGTGAAATTTTCTAAAATTCGAGAGATTTTCTATCAAGGTTGAGGGATTTTTGAACTTATCTTTCTTCTATACTCTTGGTTTCTATAGCAATACTTGAATCAGGTTAGGATAATCTACATCAAAATGACGATGATAGTTCATAACGAGATGTCACACATCCCGGTGTTATAAAAGGTTACTATGATGAAATCATATAACTTCTACTTTGTGCAATGGCATTATAACCATTATAAAATTTTACAAACATGTTACATGTACATTAAGTTTAACATTACAGTGAGGTGACATTTCTTTACATATTAATTTTCAAAATACTTTAAACAATCAATAACACAAATTTTGACAACACTTGAAATGTCAAATCCAAAATTTTATTCTTTTGGAATATTTATAATTGTTTACAATGCTTTGGTCTATAGCCAAAATAGAAGCATTTGTTGCCATAATGACGAAACCTAATACCAAAATCCCAGGTCCCATTGATGAGGCTCTCTCTCTCCCTCCCCCTGGTGTACAACTAGTTTAATCCAAAATTTTATTCTTTTTGAATATTTATAATTGTTTACAATGCTTGGTTTATTGCCAAAATAGAAGCATTTGTTTCCATAATGGCGAAACTTAATACCAAAATTCCATGTCCCATTGATGAGGCTCTCTCTCCCTCTCTCCTCCCTCCTCCTTAAAATTAGTTTTCATCATTTAGATGTGATCCCCACTTTAAGTTAAAAGTAATATCTTTATAAATTTTGTTAGAATTGGGTTGTGAGCCGAATTCTTATTGAGTATTTGATTGGAAATACTGTTGGAGGAGTATTGAGAATTTGTAGTAGACTTGAAGATGTCTTGAAGGAGTTCAATGTGAATTTGACTCATATTTCATATCAAATTCTCCTTTAAGGTTTTACTCATTGTATTGGAACTTCACCTTATATTAAACTTTTCATACTAATTCTCCTAGTATGTTAGTGATTCTTTGATTATAAATATGTGGTGTACAACACATATTGGAATTGACCAGTTGTTCAATTAGTTATTGGTCCAAGAGATCATTTGTAACTTCATATTATTGATTATAGTGAATTCTTCGCATCTGTCACTGATTTTCCCGAATTTGAATTTCCACTTAAATCTTATTTTCTTTGTGATCCATTATTTTCATATTGCTTATATTATTTTCGTCTTTAAACATTTGGCCCGATTTCCCAACAAATTGGTATCAGAGCCCAGGGTTCCGATAGTTCTTGGGAGAGCTAGTTTGGTCTTATTTTAAAGTAGGTTTGATGAATAATGTTTGATGGTTTCGAGATGGTAAGTATGAAGTATGAAATTCCGCTTTCGGATCACAACAACATTTTTTGTTATCGTAGATTTTTTGTTTGGATATTGTAGGTTTAGCTTCTCCCAATCTAAGAGATTGGTAAACAGAGAGTGGCATTAAGTTAACACTAGCACCTAAATCACATAAGGAATGCTCGAAATAATTAAAACCAATAGTGTACGGTATAGTAAAGCTCCATGGGTCCTTTAGCTTAGGAGGTAGCCTTTTTAAGAGAATTGCACTACATTCCTCGTTCAGGCAGACGATCTCATGTTCTTTCAGCTTCCTCTTGTTGGACAGAATTTCTTTCAGAAATTTTGCATAACTGGACATTTGTGCTATTGCATCTGTCAAAGAGTTGTTTATGTGCAATTTCTTGAAAACTACATAAGGAATGCTCGAAATAATTAAAACCAATATTGTACGGTATAGTAAAGCTCCATGGGTCCTTTAGCTTAGGAGGTAGCCTTTTTAAGAGAATTGCACTACATTCCTCATTCAGGCAGACGATCTCATGTTCTTTCAGCTTCCTCTTGTTGGACAGAATTTCTTTCAGAAATTTTGCATAACTGGACATTTGTGCTATTGCATCTGTCAAAGGGTTGTTTATGTGCAATTTTTTGAAAACCTCCACAAATTTGACAAATTGTTTGTCTAACTTCTTTTTTTGCAATCATTGGGGAAAGGGAATTGGTGGCACATAAGCTTTTATAGGACTTGGTGCTCTTACTGTAGAATTTTCTTTTCTCTCGTCATCCTCTTTTTCAACTGGTACAGTCTTTTCCTCATCATGAGCTTCTTCAACTTCTATCTTTTTGTCTTTTCTGTCTGGCCTCTTCACATGTATCTCTGGCAATTGTGCTCCACTTCTAGTTGTAATAGCTTGTACTTGCTCCTTTGTGTTTATCATTGTATTTCCTGGCAAAGTCCTTTGTGGGAACGCAAGCTGTTGAGCTATCTGACCAATTTGTGTGTCCAACTTCTTGATCGAAGCCTACTGATTCTGAAAATTTGTGTCAATTTGCTGGAACACCTTGTATGTTTTCTGCATATACTGATTGAACATCTCCCCCAAACTTGGTTGTTTTTCCTTGAACTATTCCCTTGCTGATTATCTGACCATCTGAAGTTCGGGTGCTGTCTCCATCTTGGGTTATATGTTTATGAATATGGGTTAAAATTGGGGGAGCCGTTCTGAATGAAGTTGACTTGTTCCTCAGGAAAACCCATAGACATACAGTTTTCTGTCAAATGGTTAGCTCCACAGTTTGCGCATGATGGACCACCCATCATTGCATGCACTCTTCTCGTTTGTGATTTCACTAATAGATCTACATGCTTTGTCAACGCTGCTACCTGCTCGTTGGTAGATGTTGTGCTATCTAATTCATACATTCTAGATGCTCTCAATGGTACCACTCTTTTTGATGAAAACGTTGAATGTGTAGTGGCAATTAACTCAAATAAATCCATGGTTTGTTGTACCGATTTTTCTATTATCGATTCGTAGGCAGTGAAAACCACCTGAGATTTTGACAGTGGTGAGAGTCTGGTGTAGAAGTACTGCACTTGATTTGCTATTGTGATTCCATGATTTGGACAATTTCGTATCATCTCTTTAAATCCGTTACATGCCTCGTGATAGCTCTCTCCATTTTTCTGTTGGAAAGTTTGAATTTCCAATCTGATTTTAGCTACTTTTACTGGTGGGAAGAATTTGTTGCAGAATTTTCTGATCAACTTTTCCCATGTAGTAATGCTTCCATGAGGTTCGGCGTCTAACTACTCTAATGCAGCATCTCTCAGTGTATATGAAAATAATCCCAACTTAATAGCGTCTTCGTTAACCCTCAGAGCATGGAAGTTCTGACAATTTCTGAGAAATCTGGAGATGTGTGTTCGGGTTTTCATGAGGTAACCTATAGAATTGGAGAGTGTTGCTCATCAAATTGATCCATTCTGCCCTTATCTGAAAATTATTTACCCCAAAATCTGGATACACAATACTGGAATGTAGGCACAGCTATGGGCGTGAAGAACATTGAAACTGGCAAGTCTCCTTCGTTTATTTCCCCTCGCTCCTACTGCTGATTCGGTAGCACCGCTACTCTTGTGGCCACTCGTCCAATTGGCTGAATAGGAATATGNCAGGTCTCCTTCATTTATTTCCCTCCGCTCCTGCTGCTGATCCGGTAGTGCCGCTACTCTTGCGGCCACTTGTCCAATTGGCTGAATATGAATAGGAATGTTTTGACCGTCAGCCATTTGATGTTGTTTTTGTTTGTGTTCCTTGCGTCTTCGTCTGAAAGTACGTTCTATCTCCGAACCAAACGGTTCAAGATCGTCGCCTTGGGTATGGAGCATACAACGAACACTTTTTTTTTCATTTTTTTAATAAAAGAAAGTAAAATCAAATAACAGTTAAAAATAAAATAAACTACGATTAAAAGTAAATAGTCTCCGGCAACGCCGCCAAAAACCTGTTGCGTTTTTTATATCGCAAGTGTACGATATCGTAACAAGTAATATAGTGAACCTTTGAGTTCGGATTATCGTTTTCACGAGAACTAT
>CAIGRT010189504.1:0-10104 GCA_903798405.1 Fraxinus platypoda | reverse complement strand
CGCAAGGGGGAATATGTGGTTGAAAAGGAAAGAAAAGTTATTGATGTGATGGAATATATTATTTTATTAAAGAATATGTAGTTGAAAATGAGTAGAAGAATGAGAATGAAAATATAGTGTGGCTTAAACAGAGGCTAAGTCAATATTTTCCGAAATATTTAAGAAAGTAATCCCCCTTGGGTGCCATAGGAAGGCCCACAAATAATTAGCCAAGAAGAAAATGTCAAACAGCATTAATGATACATTTAAACTAATTTTTATTTTCGATAAATTTAGAGTAAGTACCTTTCCATCACTTTCCCATTGATTAATACTTGTAGTAAACTATTCAAACTAAGAAATAGTCAAATTACAAAAAGATCGTTAATTCATTTCCAACTGGCGAAAACAAAAAATTAATACCAATTTTAAAACTATAATTCTGTGAGAGCCTTTATGCTGTTAACCCATCAGACAATAAAAACTGTGTCAATATACCGAAACAGAAAAGCATACACGTTAACATGGCCAGATTTAAATTCTGAAAATAAGAAAGAATTAAATAATGAACAATACACAGAGAGAGAGAGAGTGGTGGGTGACAGATAGAGAGTGAGCACCCATGGCTTCAAGCATGGATGATAACATGCAAGAACACACCATGTGTGCTCACTCTCTTCTGTCACCTCCCTTAATTACCCTTTGACAATTAAAGTTCTTCCATATATAGCATCATGAAGAAGCTGTCGCTTCAGAGGAAACCCTCAATAGGGGTGGGGGAAGGTGTCGTGTATAAGAAGCTGTTTCTGCAGAGAAACCTAACTAAGGAAAACCTAAATTGCACTACAGTGTGTACTGTTCCATTAGAAAGGAACGCTGCTTTTGATTTGATCCGTGAACAAATGAATGGTGTGCTGTGCTTTATATAGGATGGAAAAGGAGATGGTTCCATTACGTCTGGAGACTCGAATAAATGTGGGTTTATCCTTTTATGGTCCTGTCCAATATTTTATTAGAACTCTCTCTCTCTCTCTCTCTCACACGCACACGTCCAATTTGTATTATCATGCGTAATAATATGGTATATACGTTAATTATCTGAATGGTCATTAAAGTTTGTCAAGTGTTACTACTTAATAACTGAACATAAAAATGTATCTTAATGGCAGTGAACTTCGCCAAGTGTTACTACTTCAAAATTGACTTAAAAATATATTTCAATGGTCACTGAATTATACACCGTATTACCCATCCATTACTCAAGTGGAAAAATCCGCTAAGTTCAATAAACGACGTGAACTTGAGTGATTGATGATTAACATAGTGTATAGTTCAATGATCATTGGGATATATTTTTAAATTCAGTTATGAAGTAGTAGCATTTGGCGAAATTCGGTAACCATTGAGATACATTTTTATATTCAGTTATTAAGTATTAATAATGACATAGTTCAGTGACATTGAGATATATTTTTTAATTCAATTATTAAATCCCTCAAATCTATCTCTATGAAAGAAGAATTCAAAAAAAAAAAATGGAAGGAAAAAAGAGGAAACGGAAAATCAGAGACCTATAAATCGAATAAAAATAGTAGATGATATTAGTCTTCAAATGAAAGTTTTGCTGTCCAAGTAGAAGATATACGATGCTAAATTGGTTGTGAATGATTTGCAGAGTCATTAAATCCTCTACTAGCATATCCCCTTCATCGACAACTGTCCAAAAGTACATTTGATTTTTGGATCAATTTGAATCAATTCATCGTATCACAAATTTCGTATGAGAAGATTGAAAGAAAGATAGTAGGAACATTAAAAGAAATTGACAGAGAAAAATTACATAAAAGTACAAAAATGTTTAAATTATTGTCAAGGTATCTGAGATCGATTTGATTTTTCATCTTTTTTCCCTTCATTTTCTTTCGTTTCTTCTCTCACAGAGATCGATTTGAGGAAAAAAAAGAAATTGTTACTACTTAGTAATTGAATTTAAAAATATATATCAATGGTCATTGAACTTTGTCAAATGTTAGTACTTTATAATTGAACTTAAAAATGGATCTCAATGATCACTAACATATGTACCATGTTACCCATCCATCACTCAAGTCGATCCATTTGAGTGATGGATGGATAAAAATGTGCATAGTTCAGTGACCATTGAGATACATTTTTAAATTCAGTTATGATGTAGTAACACTTGGAGAAGTTCAATAACCATTGAAATACGTTTTTAAATTCAGTTACTAAGTAATAACAATTGACAAAGTTCAATAACTAATGAAATAATTAACCCTATGATATATGGAAGAGGAAAAGTAAGTAAAAAAATGCGTGATTTAAACTTTTTCATTTTTAATATGAGTTGCAATTTCTTATTTTCTTAGTGCAATCTGCAGTATTTCTCTATAACAAAGAAGAGGGTTTGCTCTCCTTTTTCTCTAGGTCTAAAACGGCTCGTCTTATTATCTTATATAGAGGGAGAAATATTAGGTCATTCGGCAGTCACAGAGAGAGAGGTGTTGTCTTCTGATCAAGATCATCATCTCTTCCAGGCTCCATAAATTTCTACTGCTTTTATCAATGCATCTTGTAACTCTAAATCTTTTTAACACCACTGGCCATTTCTGATGCTTTATCATGTTCAGAACACTCACCTTATCTGTATCTGCCGATTCTGGTCAACTCTGTTGAATGTATTTCTGCGCGTGAAATTGTTTTGGGTGGTGCATATTTTGGGGAGACTAAATGCGAAAAGTCTCATCCATATCTTCATAGTGATATCTTTTTGTAATGGGTGGAATATATACTGGTTAAAAATAATCAAAAATTCAAATCTTATAATGGATCACCTCTAATATGGAAAGAATCTGGCTAGATACAATGACCCAAGACGTCGTGGAGGAAAGCAGGGACGGACCTACATGAGGGCTAGGAGCCACCGCCCCCACTCAATTTTCAGATTTCTCGATTTTTCTTCAGATTTTCAAATTTTTTTTTAGTTTTTTTTGTCCAAGTTTTTTTAGGTTTTCAGATTTTTTCCAAAGTTTTTTGGTTTCGCCCCCACTGATCTTCCTTCCTGGGTCCGCCCCTGGCGGAAAGTAAATGGGCGGTGGAAAAGTCTGTATTTAGAACGGTCTAACGATGAAATGTCATTGGCATTATGTCAAACTTTATATTCATGTAGAATGATTGCATAATTTTACATCTCACTATGTCATACAATTCTAGCACTTAAAAAAAAAAAAGAGAGAGAGAGCCAAAGGTCTTATAATCCATCGTAGAAGTGTAACACGTCCGATTGTGTCGATGGATCTTACAGAGATCAGCAAAGTCTGATAGTCCATTATTACAGATAGGGTAATTAACTAAGCCTGCATTGAAACAAATTAGCATTAGGAACACCAATAGAGTAAGAGTACTAGATACCACAAAAGAATATTTATTTGATTTAAATATAATTAGTTGTTGGAAACTGTTGACATCCGACATGCGACCTAATTAAGTTAGTTTGTTATATGCACTTAGCTCATGTTAAATTAAGGTCGGATCTGTAAGGTCAGCTCGTACTTATGATCGTCGTGATTTGAGTGGACATAATGATTGTAGATTCCTTACACACTGTCAAAACATTCAATCAATTAATGACATTTGGAAGGACTTACATCAGCGTCCACCAATTCCACCAATCATATGTTATAGCTTCATTCTCTAATCGGTTCATTAATTATTGAGGACCCTATTTAAGGTGGCTTCATGATAACCTGATGGAGCCAACCACAGCAACCAATCAAGATATGTCATGGCGTACCTTTCCAACTCGGTATTGTATGTTGATTTAACAGCAACCAATCAAGACTTAAGCCATTGACACAAGTTCTCAAATTGATACTGTTATTGACAAGACAGAAATATAAAAGATATATGCCCATCATTTCCTATAAAAAAGAGGATGTATCCTTAGGGAAATGAGGGAGATGAAGCCTAACAACTTCATATATCAAATATTTCATTTGATAAAAACACTTGTAGTTTGTAAGTAATTATCAATAAAAATCTTTATTTACACTTGAAATTGACTTGAATTTTGTTTATACAATTTTTGACGTCAACAGAAACAATGATCATAATTAGAATGAACCGTGTTGGTGTAGAAGTAAAATAATACTATAATTTTTGTGTGATTCCCTCAAACAATATATCATTTTCCCAATATTTGTGTGTGATCATGATGTAAACAACAAAATATACATTGGAAATTTAGAGAAACAGTGTAAACCGAAAGTAATACAAAATGGTTTTTATATACTAGGTGATTTTCCCGCCGTTAGGGAAGAATATATAAACAGTTTAATTTATAAATATATGATGAATAAGTGGATAACATTTATTGATCCATTTGAATCATTTATACATTAGACGAACATATTAATTTATCTTTGCTCCATTTATTTTAATACAAAAAGCTTACAGTTAAATCCCTAATTGATTTTAGCACGTAATATTCACTACTCCTCACTTTGAAGCACTTCACAAGAAGTTGGTTTATACAATTTTATGTATTTTATTGGTTTTTTTTTTTGAAAAAAAAATTTTATAATTGTGATAGGAATATATTATCTCTACATGTCGAGGAGGAGGAGGAGGAGGAGAAGAAGAAACTAATACATGATGAAGCTCTTGTTTGGTGGGGATTGAAATCAGATTTTTAGTAGATTTTGATAAAAATCGATGAAATGTGTGGTTGAAAAGTTATAGATTCTATAAAATGTGTTGGTAAAATTAGTCGTTGACTTTAACTTTTAATTTGTACTAAACTGTGGTGAAATGTGTAGTTAAAAAGTAATGAGACCTATTAAATATGTGATTAAAATTAATTGATAAAAATCTAAATTAAAATCACTACCAAACTTGGGTTAAAACTTCATTAATATATGTCATTACTAATATTTATCCTATATCACATAGTGGAATCATTTCAGGGAAAGGACTTTTGCTTTTCTTCATTGGCATGACGAAAGAAGAATGATTCTATTTGGGAGAAAGTCGAATCTCGTTACAATGAAGTGACGAATTTTCTGGTGACAAAAAATTAGCGAATCGTATAAATCGATATTTTTACTTTTTTTTTTTAATTAATATATGATCAGAAATGAATTTTTGGTGATGAAAACATTTCGAACTTGTTATCTATAACAAAATCCATCCATTGAGAAAATCCGAATAAAGATAGTGAATTTTTATTTTTCAAAAAATCCATTCCTTTTTATCTTTTAAAATCTTTTCAGCGACAAAATAGAGGGGTAAGTATTGTGAAAGTAAGTAACTACAAAATAAAATTGAGGAAATGTCTCGAAAATTCGATTTTTTTAGAATCTTTACATATGTTTAATCGTTATGATGGAAAAGTTGCAATATTTTCATCGTGCTACTACTTAAAGAAATGGGAAAATTTGTAACATATTTTGTCTATGAGTTAAGAGAGGACCACCTAAGTTATATAGCTACAAATTACTATAAAACGAAAGAATTTGTGAAAAATAAGGAACGGGCAAACCGTCAAATTATAAGGAAGAAAATAAAGAAAATATGTCGAAAATTATGGAGTTCGATACGTTTCATTTCTAGAAAAGTTGGAAATAAAGTCCAAAGCACATCAAACACAAAATAATGGGAGGGCCCTTTTCTTTATCATCAAAACTCAATAGAAAAAAGGTAGATGAAATCATCAACCAACTGAAGTATAAAATATTAATTAAAACCAATAATAATGTGAAGAATCGTTGAAATGTTCCATATAATCGGTTCAAAGTCATATTTTGCGGGATTGTCGCACTACGTATCCCCACCCATCATATTCAAGTGTTTTTGAATGCAACACAGTGTAAACTACTTAAAAAAAAATTACCAAAGAGGTAATTGGTTGGTTAGAGTGTTTATTCCATCATTGATCGATGCTTTCTGTAGAATAATGGTTCGATGAAATTAAGTAAAGAGTTCAAATCAGATTCAGATCTTGTATAAATGTAAGAAAACTATACCGTCTAGGCCCAACACCAACTAGAACAGATAGCGTCGTGTGGAAGGATTGTACTTCAGAGTGAGGGATTTGAACCTTCGAATAGTGCCACACTAGAGATTTGTGAACTTATGATACCCTAATGTAACAATATAATATCGTATTACTTTCTCTGCATATAATTTCGTTATTTAATTTCTTTTTGTCCTTGTCTAATATGTGCATTAATTTTCTTAAATGAGTGATAGTAAACTTAAAATTTGTCTTGTTATTAACATGTTAACTATATCATTTAAGAATGAATAACGTTATATAGCACAATTGGTGCTACAACAGTAATTTAGATGATGTGATATGATAAGCTCAAATTAAGTGATTTATTTAATTGTACCTCACATTTAATGTCACGTTAATATCATCTAAACTGATATTTTAATACTAATGATACTAAATAATATTACTCTTTAAAAATTTATGCCTTCTAACTTTTTGAAAATAGTTGTTGCATTATTGAACAATAAGTTGCCACAATAAAAAGTCACACTTGATTGTACGTACTTTGTCTGGATTGGGAATCCAATGATGACATCAGATGGCCCAATTGAAAAAAAAACACACACACACACATTGCCCTTTATGGAAGTGGCCAATCTTTCACATGGCATCGGACATTAGAGTCTTGCCCTTTTAGGCGGTGGAGCATTAAATAATTTCATAATTTTCTATATTTTGATTATGGCAACATATCTTCTCTATTTTAAATTTTTTAAAGAAATCATATGAAGTTAAACCAACACTTTGTTCCATATGTTTAAAATATTAATAAATGCTTATGAATGACGGTAGATTCTTTATTCATGAATATCATAAACAATTTACAGACATAATTATACAGTTAATCGTACTTATTAGATGTGCAAATTTGACTATCTTAAGCTAACACGGCCCCATTTTTGACCGCCCCTCTAGATATTCAAGCTGTCAAGTCAGAACAACTGGCATTTTTCATATATAGCAAAACTAAATCGAAGTTATTATTCAAATGAATGAGATGTATATCTCATAATTTTATTGGGTGCCACCCTTTGTGGCAAAAAAATATAGTCATATAGCTTAAATTCACTAGATTTAGAACACAATAGCCTTGTGAATCAAAGAATAAAAGCAACGTTTCTCTATCTAGATTTGAAACACTCAAAATTACACCTTGAGCTAAACCAGACATGGGGAAAAAACAAGGAGTTTTGTTGTGTGTACAAAAACTGTGCATACAGAAAATTGTCAGAATACACACATCATATGTGGGACCACATTTTTGGCAATATTTAATTTCACTTGGGGCCCACCACCATGTGAGTTTTCTGTTGAACTTCTACAGGAGGATTTTTCTTTACAAATAGAAAAATTCAAAAACAAATCATAAGCCAAAGTAATGCACTACATCCTACCCACGTCCATCAATAACAAGAAAATCTCTCTTCGTTTGGAAAGAATTTATAACGTCTTTAATTTATGAATATATCGAAATTAAATTGTTGGAGAGCGGACAATACTTGTAAATTCATTGAATTGTATTATATTATTAATAAATAGAAATTATATTTATGCTGAATATCTTTTGCAGATATCTTTTTTTTAACAATTCAAGCTATTAATGATGAAACTATTTACCATTTGGTATGACTAGTTGTCACACGGCAATGACAAGTCTTGTCTCAATCTGAAATTATGAGCCTGTTTGGTACAGATTCCCATTTTCTACAGTAAATCAATTCTCATATTCAACCACACATTTTTCAATGAAATAATATTTTCCATCACATCAATATTTTTTTTCTTCTTTTTCAACCACACATTTCCCATCATATCACTATTCAAAAATCAATTCTTCCCTCAAAAATCCCTACCAAACACACTCTATAAGTTTTATAAATGAGATGTTTACGAGCTAATATAAGTTTATTTTTAAGAATTAATTTATCCTTTTTTGGGAAAAAAAAATGCATATATATCCTCAATTTTTGAATGTTCATATTTGTCTTTCTTTTTTTTTTTTTAAACAAAAGTTGATTATAAATATTCTTTTTTATTGTATAATACCATTTCAAACACAATACCAAATTCTATCTTTAATATTTTCAAACCCTAACAACCTAATGCCATATTTTCTTCTCTCTCGCTACCTCCACCTCCAAGAGTCACCTCCTTTCCCTTCCATTCTCTTCTCTTCTCTTCTCTTCTCATTGCCTAACCGCCAACCACCATCACAATGATTTCGATGTGACATGACACCATTGGGGCACTACTAGACCCATCCAAATATGAAATTTCCCTAATCTTATCTTGAGATTATTTTTCCATTTTTAGATTTAAATTGTAGTGTGAACTATTTTGATGATTTTGTTTTTCATTTGTTAACTTTATATTTTGGCATTTAAATTGGAATTTGTTCATTTGGTTAGCGCTTGAAATTTTATTTTTGCCCACTTGTTTCACCCCTGTTTGTTAGAAATTAATAATTAATTTGAACCACAACTTTTCAACCATACTTCGTATCAAAATCTACTAAAAATTTGACTTTACTCCCCCCATCAAAGAAAGGCTAATCATGAAGTGGCCGGCTACTGACTATGTTCCATTTTAAAATCTAAAAGTACAAAAAAATCAAAACATGTCAATATCTCAACAATCCAAATATTTATCTAACAATTTAATAATATTATAACGAGTCAACAATCTAAATCCTAAATCAACTCATAATCTAGTGTAAAATACTATTCAAGTTGCTATAAAGCCAAGCTAAGTACTTGTCGTGCGTAGATTGAGTTTGAAATTGGAGCAAGCAACAACATTTGTTATGAGTTTAAGCACGAGAGAAAATTGTAGGTAGACCGTCAAAATGATGACTCAAGAGAAATTCAATATAAATTGATGTTAAAATGTTTGTAATTTTGTATCGAATATTGGATTTACCAATAAGGGAATTCCAATTCCTATTTCGTTTCAATCATCACCCATATTCATTGGTTATGTAAATAAAAACATAAGAATTAAGAAATTGAAGGCAAATTACAATAATTACATAAGTTTCATTATTTTAGTCATTAAGACACCAAAAGGGTGTATTCAATTGAGAATTTTAAGAATTTTTTGGAATTTAAAAAGTTTAGGGGGCATTCAATATAGATTTTTTGAGACTCTTTAAAAGTAATGATGTACTCATTTGAATTTTTTATAGATTTTTAAAAAGTCACGGTGTATTTAATTAAAATTTTTTAAAAGTCTTTCTAAGTCTTGTGATATTCAAATTTTAATGACTTTTATAAAAGTCTCAATAGTATTAACTTTTAAGCAAAAAGTATAAAAATAAAATCTCAAAGTTTGTCTCTCATTAATCACAAGATTTTGAGAGACATTCATAAAAAAAATAAAAATTAATATGTATTTTTTTAATATTTCTCTTTCATTCTCTTTTACGAATATTAGAGTTGTGATTAGAATTTATTTTCCATTGATTATATTAGTTTCATTTTTCTTTTTTTCTCTCTTATGGTTTATTTTTATTTTCTAGGAAAAAAATTAAATTGTATTCTTATAACTTTTTTTCATTCATTTTTTGTGAAAAATATCCATTTTTAATTAAATTGAAAATTTTATATCGACTAGTTTATAATTAAATTTAAGCATATATTTTTTATTTATTCTTTAAAGGTATATTATATTAAAAATACTAAATATTAAATTTATTTTTATATGTATTATTACTATTATTTATTTAATTAAGATCTTAAATTTTTATTTTTACTTTTAAATATATTTTTTAATTATATGAGGTGGGAATTGTAAGAATCATCACTTCGTATGTGATAATTTCACACTATTGCATTATTCACATGAATTCTATTTCAAATGAAAGTTTTCAAAAAACAAAAAAATTGAAGTCTATAAAATCTTTTAAAATGAAAGTCTATAAAAATTTACAAAAGACTTCCACTAATTTTATACAAATCTCTAAAAAAATTCACGAAATCCACAAAAATCATCACTTAAAAAAAGTCCATCAAAATTTTCAAAAGTATCAATCGAATACATGCCCTTTTTGTAGT